>JAJQOW010000151.1:0-165913 GCA_037975125.1 Latrodectus hesperus
TACAGGGTTAGCAAGAAATAAGTTTCCCACTTCAGAGGGCTGTAGAATACATTCTATTTGTCCAAATGAGATAAAATTTGAACTACAAATAATTCAAATGATGCGCTTGACATTTATTTAAAAAAATATTACAAAATTTCACCGATAGATGGCGCTATAATACATATAAAAACATTTGACGTGCTTTATAAATGTTAAATAATAAAAATAAAAAAGTAGCATTACAAATATTCAATATGTCTCCCTTCATTTTCAACAATGTGCTCTAATCGCAAAACCATATTTTCGACAACAGACCGGAGTGAGTCTGTCAGAATATCAAGGATATGGCGCCGAATGCTGTCCTTCAGATCTGGTACAGATGCTGGCCTTTTACGGTAGACATTGTCCTTCAAAAACCCCACAACCAAAAGTCGCAGGGGGTGAACGAGGAGGCCATGACGTAGGGAAATGACGGCTGATAACCCATGCCTCAGTAAAATGCTGTCTTAGCAGTTGCTTTACATGCCGATCAATATCAGGAGGTGCGCCATCCTGCATGAAAATGATGTCTTGAAGGCATCCAAGCTGCTAAAGTTGTGGGATTACAAAATCCCTCAGCATATCTTGGTACCGTTGTCCTGTGATCGAACAGGTTTTGATTCCATTTGCAGTCATCTCTTTAAAAATACGGTCCAATCACAAAAGTACCCGTAAACCCACACCATACTGACACTTTTTCAGGATGCAAGGGTTTTTTCTGGATAACACGAGGGTTTTCCGATGCCCAAATAAGACAATTGTGGGTATTGATTTGCCCATTAAATTGAAAGTGGGCTTCATCAATCCACAGAATATTCCATGGCCAAGTGACGTCAACCACTTATTCGAGCAAGGAACTGAAGTGCAAAAGTTTTACGAACCTCTGAGTCCCCGTCCTGCAACAAGTGCAGAGGCTTGATTTTGTAGGGATAAAAATGCAAAATCCGCCGTAAGATTTTTCGTATAGGGGAATACGGCATATCCAATACACTGGAAACAACTGGCACACTCACACTGCCATCCGGCGACTGACTGCTGGCTTCAACGACCGCGGTAGCCACATTTTCGACGCTAGAAGACTGGATTGGCTTTCGTTTCTACCGGGAAGAATTGCAAGTTGTCCATTTCTTTCAAATTTCTGCATCATCTTGCGTAACGCACATGGAGACATTGGACCTCTTCGTATCTGCTTCATACGGCGAAATTCTTTTACAGCTGCAACGGAGTTCTGCTGATTCCGGTAGAACAATTTTACAAGTAGCGCTTTTTCTTGTAAAGAAGGCATGATGTGCAGAGAAGTAACTAATGCTCGTTCAGAATCCACCTTCTTTTTACCCGAAAGATAATGCTAATAGGCATGCGAAGTAAAGCAAATGACTTTTCATATTTTCAGAATATGCAAATAAGTACCATTAATATTACAGCGTCATCTATCGGTGAAATTTTGTATTTTTTTAATAAATGTCAAACGCATTATATGAATTATTTGTAGTTCAAATTTTATCTCATTTGGACAAATAGAACGTATTCTACAGCCCTCTGAAACTTATTTCTTGCTAACCCTGTATTAGATGATAAGTTAAAACATGGTAAAAATTGTACAGCATTATGGACATTTTTTGAAATTTTACAGAACAAAAATTCTTTTCAAAAATAAATAATTGTAAATGGAAGAGTTCTTTATATACAAATATTCAAACTTTTGTTTGATTTTATATGTAATATCTCTTAAAACAAGCAGGCAAATTTTAAATAAGTAGCTTCATTATTAATTGAGAGATATCATGTTAACGGGTTTGGAAAGCTTATGAAAAACAAAGTTATGAGAAAATCGCCATTAAAGTAAGATGGTTTGTAAACAAAACTATAGTGATAGCGACGATGTTGCCAATTCTTTCCAAATGTACCAGCTGAATGTAATACATGTTGTAGTTGTTACTCATGGCACTTGGACAAGCCAAGTTCGCTATACCATTGGCTATGCCAATTTAAGTCAGTAGGATGCGTCTTTTGCTTCACCAGAGCAACACGAAGGTGAAAGTACGACTTTGCTCCAAACTCCTCCGATAGATGGCACCACCAGAGGATCAACTCTCTTAGTTTTAACATTAATCTGGGGAAGGGGAGGAAATTTTCTCCTCACCAAATGTAATACATACTTATAAATATTAATCAATACATGCTAGAGTTATAAATAAATTTAAAAAAATAGTAAAAAACAAAAATACCACTTTTCCTTACCGTTTCAAAATTGAAAAATTGAACTGTCTTCGTTTTTCTTAAGACAACATATTTTAAAATTCCTGTTATATAATTTTTATTCTGTATACAAGTAAAATGGAAAACTGTATTGCAGCCTGGAATTCTCTGCATATAAGAATCACAATTAAAAAATATTGGCATATGCAGTCGAAAGTCAACTTTTCGATTTAGGCAGATAACATCAGTTGTAAAAAACGCTATCTTAAATATCAAGATATTAGATACTTATATTTCGAATATAATTTCATAAATTCTTCTAATGTATATATATATATATATATATATATATATATATATATATATATATATATATATATATATATATATATATATATATATATATATATATATATATATATATATATATATATATATATATATATATGTATATATATATATAGTATACCTAAAGATGGCTGAATGGTTAGCGTTCCTAACTCCTGAGTTGTTGGTGGCGGGTTCGAATCCCGGTTCGGGCCTGGATGTTTCTTTCCTTCTGAGTTTCTCAGTCCTTTCTTCTGTGATGTTGTATGAATGTGGCCCACCCTATAAACGGGTTTGTGGCGGTATGGGGCGGGTAATGCTACTCGCCTCCGTGACTTGGTTCACAGGTGCCCGCTGGGTAACGACAAATGAGTAGCAGTTTCTGGCCTTGTTGTGGCACAGGGTTCGTCACCCAAGTGTGCTCGCCGTTGGAAATATATGTATATACGCGGAAAATTTAAATTTTTTGTTTAATATGATTTTTCATGAGCGGATTATCCGAAAATCAATACCCAAGAAAAAAAGATGCATTTCAATGGAAAAAAAGAAAATTCGAAAACTTTTTATTGATTTTCTAGAAATTCAATCGTGTACTAACTTGTAAACTTTCAACGTTTGTGTTAATGTGTTCCTTTTTTCAAAATTTTGTGTATTAGCAGATTTAATCATACCGTTCAATTCCCAGGAAAATCACAAGTTCATTGTATCTCTCGCTTGTCGCCACAAATTTTGCTCGAGAAATAAATTAATAAGAATTATGCAATTAAAATTATTGCAACTCTATAATGGGAATTCATTACGCTATAGCAGTACACTGACAGAGGTTAATCTGTTATCAATACGTCAGCCGAATACAAATAAGACAATTTGAATGTCAAAGTAATGATTCAAACTCATGGAATGCAAAATTTATAATTTTTAATTGTATTTAAATATAGTTGTTTAAGAGGAACTTTTAAAAAGATCTGTACATTTTGAAAGTTTTAAATAAAGTAATCCTCACAATATTACACCAGTTTATTCTAACGAAATCAAACAAGGACTCTGTTTATTATTTTCTAGTGCTCTATTTTAAATTATTCAAAATCAGGAGCGAAAACTTTCTTGTTTTAGAAATGAATACTTTTTGATAAAAAGTAATGATTCATTGTCACCACAGATAGCACGTAATCTTTGTCATAGCAACGGCAACACGCCGGAACCACGTGACAGGAAATGAGCTTTATTCGGAGATCACGAAATCAAAATCTCCTCTCTTTTATAATATCCATAATTAAAATGTCTTTTCATAACATGCGAGAAGAAAGTATCCAAGTACATTATTTAGTTATAAATTTAGCTGTAGTGTTTTCGTAGACCATTTGTTTGAAATAATTTTTTTAAAAAGTAATTCTAGGGAATGTTACTGATACTTAATAGGAATAAATTATTTTTATTAATTTATTATTTATTTTCTATTACTTATTTTCACCAACCGTCGTTACTAAATATAGCCATTGCCTTTAAATTTTGGCTCATTAAGAATAGAAGAAATCGACTCTTGAGTTGTAATTGTCCAAAAATTTTCATCACATAGTCTGAGGAATATTAGATCTGAGACAGGATTAATATGCATAGCTGTTCTCAATATTTAAAGTCTTTGAGTCTGATACCAACATGCTGCTTCACTGAAAAACAATGCTTTACCATACTAGATTACCAAAGCTCTGGTTATTTCGTATAATATAACATAAAAATTGACGATTTCTGGAAGAAGATATCTCCCAAACAACATTTTTTAATATTTTAGGGAACAAAATTAAACATTTATAAATATAAATCTTATAGAAATAATTTATATTCATTATATTTTTCAACTAGTTTTAATCATTGAAAAATGGAAAAATCAATATCCATTTAATTAAGTATAAAATTCTGCTTGATATATTTATCTGGCGTTATGAAATTTCAATCAGTAAAAAGCATTGCAAATGACTTAAAATAATTCCTATTCATTCATTGTCGTGTGCCAGCCAGGCTGGCAATATGGGGTGCGCTGCTCCACTTTTTCATATGAACCCTATTTTGATGTGGAGTCCGACTTCCTCAGTACATACATGCTATAGGGATCCGTTTATAGGGTAGGCACTCCTTCACACAAGGAAAGGACAAAGACAGGATAGATAGAGAGAGAGAAAGTACATCCATGCTCGAACCGAGACTCGAACCTAGGACCTCCTTATCCGCAGTCAGGCACGTTGACCACTAGGCAAGTTGGTCGGAAATAATTCCTATTACTTAGAATTATTACTTTTTCATTTCCTTAAAAAGAAATCTATAGATTATTTAATTATTTTCCAAGAAATATAAAAAATTATTTTCCAAGAAGAGTATACACTGCCTGACATTGTAAATGCAACATAATGAAAGAGTGGCCGGAAAATTATGCGAATTTCAGGGTAGAAGCACCTTACCGAGTTATGGAAATGATGTGAAATGATCAGCTCTCCAGCGCACGTAGGATAAGATACAAGGTGAGGAACCTTCAAAGTGGTCAATATTCGCACCGTTATTGCTTCTTGGGAAATAATCGTTGAATGTTTGTTCTTGTTGCAACGGATTGCAGAGAATGCCAGGCCATCGTCGACTGTGTCAGTTCCAGCTGACAGACGACTTTACGAGGGACATGGTGATCGGATTGAGAAGGGCAGGTTGGTCCTTACGGCAACTCGCGGCTGGACACGATCACAGTGCACCAGCTGTAGATAGGAAGATAGGAGGATTGAACGTGTCTACACGACGACACCACACTCGTAAGTGGAGACTATCACTGAAGAAACAGAAGCGTGACTCATCTGAGAAGACAATCCTGTGCAACTCCGTCGTCCACATCGATTTTAGTCCGGCACCATTCCAAAAATTGGCGTCTATGTTGTGGGGTCTACGTCAGTATTCTTAACGGACGCAATCAGTGCAGGACACTAGCAACCAATAGACAGCAAACGGTTCTGCTCGATATGGGAGCATGCACATGCTGCAGAATTTCCGTAGACGTGATTTGCGGGGCCACCACTGGCACCCTGCAAATGTTCCAGTTTCTTGTTCCAATGATTATAGCCTGATATTATAATTATTTATATCACACTATAGTCATTAATTCTTAAATAACTACCAATTTTATATAGTTTTATGCTAAAAAGCTAAGAAAAAATTGTCGACAATGTTTATTGTTACATCAAATATTGTTAACTGTATCATTTTTGTATATGATTGCGTCAGAGTATGATACTTTTATATGTAAATTATTATGAATCGCTAACTATCGTTAAATATGGTTTATGATGTTTAATGCGACTGGTGAAATATACTTAAGAATAAAGAATTTTTCAAGAACTGAAAAGATTGCTTATTGATGAAAATGATTGTAGAATAAAGGGGTCACAAAAAATGGGGCACTATGTTATGTTTTAGTACTTATATTAGTTTGAGAGGAGCTCAATTTGAATGAGACAAATATATTTCATTAGCAGAATGTAAGGAATAAAAGCACTGAAAGAATAAGATAATTATAACCAGAATTTATGAACACGATCATTGTGTAATTATTTTTCACTCACTTATTAATCTCCTTCTTTGGAGCTACTTATTACACTTGGACAAGCAAAGCACGCTATGGCGTCGGCTATGTGAATTTAAGTCAGTAGGTTGAGTCTTTCGTTTAACTAGAAGCACCATGAAGATGAAAGTACGACTTTGCTCTAAACTTCTCCGATAGATGGCACTACCAGAGGAGCCACTCCTTCAATTTTGACATTGATCTGAAGGGGTACTCGGTGGGTCTTTGCACAGCATTATAAATAGCATTGGGAATCGAACTTCCGCACAGAAGGCCTATGTCCTAACCACTGGGCTACCATGACCCTGAAGTCTAATATTCCAAGTATTATCTTATTCCATTCTCTCTCTCTCTCTCTCTTTTTAAAGAAATGTTTGCGTGTTTGAAAATTATCTGAAGAAGAGTTGTGCTTATGCTTTTGAAAGTTACTTTTTAGCACCGTGGCATTTTAAACTAGGCTGGTTCTATGCATACTCCTGTAATTAATCAAAAATATATATGTGACTGCTCTAAATAGTTTTGTTCTATTTAATTCCTATTATTGTTATCAATATTTTGTTTAACTCAGATATATTGAAAAATTAGATTTTGAAGACTTCACATGAAGTTCTGTTTTATTTCGTTATTTTTTTCAGCTATAGAAAACTTTTATTTATTTTTTTCATTCAATTTAATGTATCAATGTTACAGTATTTTTTATAAGTATATACGGAATTGTTTTACTGTTAAATATTAGTAAGTTATAAATATCTGTGTGTTTTAACATTTCAACAACTACATGGTTTTTTGAATGTGTTTTAGTTTCCTGCATTTAAAAAAAACTGTATTGTTTTTTTGGCTTATCCCTCCTAGTTGACAACAACATCAAACCAGCTTCATGAGCCTGAACGCCTTCAAACAATGAAGCATAGTCTCAGGGCTCGAAAACAACTGGCATTTATTTCACCCAATGCAGGCCAAAATGTGGGCAGGAGCAGTTTGAGTCGCATTGCATTTTGAACACAGGGGATAAACTTTGAGGTCCGTTACATGACGTTGTACACAAGTGTTTCCGCTTCGAAATATCGCGAGAGTTGTCTGATCGCGTCTGTTGCCAACCGCAATCAAAACAGCACCATGACGATTTTCCAGATACCATTCCTCTTTGAAGAACAGACATCTTGCCTGACCCGTGTGGCGATCTCATTTTTAAATCTGACATGCCATGTGTAATAAATTAGTTGAAGCTGTGCTGACACTGATGTGGCCTTGCTTCCGGAAATTGTGGTTCGCATAGATTTATTTACATATTTATGCTACCGCATAAATATGTAAATAAATCTCATCAACATATCTCATCGCCGTCATCAACATATCTTCTAGGATGTACGTGTCTTCATTCTATTACAGAAAATACTCTTTTCTCAGTATAGTATTTATGATACGAAATTACTTTAGGAGAAACTATACATACATCCCTTAGAAAATGTATAAATTAGAGCTTTTAAGTGATGTATCTTTTAAGTAGTGATGAGTGTAATTACAACATTAGAAAATTTTCAGAATTATAATTAAGTAGTAAAAGATTTTTTTACCTGAATACACAGATTCTTTTAAGATCTGTTTCAACTACATTAAAGTAAAAAAATTTGAACATGAAGCTTTAAAATATTTATTAGTACAAGTTGTGATACATTTATTTATTTGAATAATTTATCTCATTTTGTAGACTTCGTGAAATCCTCTTTTTTTACTCCACCTTCGACAGTTAGCAGTTCTTACCCACCATTTGTACAAATTCTTTGGAAAATTATTTGATATACCATTTTTATCATGCAAATGTTTGCACAGATCACACATCCACGGATGCAAGTGAACTGTGTAATACTTTTTCCAATAAAAGAAGCTATTATACAAAGAAGAATTTTTTCCAACATTTTCCAAGTGTTCAGCTAAGTCTTTTGGATCAGGAAATTGCGTTGCGTCAATAAATGAACCAGGAGGAGCTATTTTGGTATAATTCACTCCTCCAAATACCACAGGAACGATGTCATATTGCAAAATATTGAAAAATTTTTCAGTCACGTAATCTAGACATATAGAATTTTCGAATGACAAATAATATTTATAATTTTTGAGAAGCTTGTAACATTCCATCGACTGAGATGGCTCACACTTCATGCGACTACATTTTCCATATATGTCTACTTTATAGTTTTTACGTAGTTCTTTTATATACGCTTCCCGTCTACTTTCTGTGTGGCAGTTGCTAACCATCCAGATAGCTCCTTTATTCTTCTTTGCTAAATCAACGAAATCAAAAGTTCTGCACGAATTCTTAGTCATTACAATCTCACCATACTTTACTGGAATGTGAGAATCAGAGCGATAAGTCATTGTCCAGTTAAACAGAGACTTTAAGAGCTTCCACTTAAGACGCATGTATTTTGGTGGTTCCATGCTATATATTATCCATATTTGTTCTTTGTTATGTCTTTGGGGTACGTCAGATGCATTGAAATCTTTAGCGTGAAACAATACGGCATCGGCCACTTTTAACATAGATCTGTTTGATGTGACGTAACAGTTATTGTTGGCACAGTTGTAAAGGTTAAACGTTTTTTGTCCTTCCCGGAAGAAGTAAAAATCATTGGAATATACTTCACTAAAATATTTTGTCCAAAGTAAAATAATTTTATGAACTGATGTGGATGTTTGAGTTTTTTGATTTCTGATTCTAATGCTTCTAACTTGACCAGGAACTGAAAGTTCAACCCACTCATTAGAAGTTTCGTTTGGAATGCATGCATTTTCCAGTAGTTCCAAGGTTTTTCCAATAAAGGACACTAACATGAAAGTAACAATTAAAACTAAGAAGACACGGGAAGTCTTGTTCCGAATGAAGCAAAATTTAACCAGCAGGTTCGGCGATAAGTGACAATACCTTGAGAAATTCTTCCTGATTAGCATATTCTACATTCGGATGGAAGTGAATTCTGAAATATAAAAAACTAAACAATATTAATATTTATTTGTAGGAAAAATATATATACAATTTAAATGAAGAATTTTTATTTTAGATTAAAAAATATCTTATTTTTTAATTACTCACTCTCATAAATAAAAAATTTTTTTTAATATTTTTCAGGTCATGGTAAATTTGCGAGCTAGCAGTTTCGTTTCAATTTAAGATGAAATAATTTATGTCACTGTCTTACTTCAGTTAGCTACATCTGTGATGCACTCTGTGTGAAAAATACTTAATTGAATCTAGATGCCAGTAAATCAAATTCTTTTAAGCTTACGCGTAAAATTAAGTCACGCTTAAAGAATAGAATGTTTGATTACATTATTATACATATAGTGAATAATTTTTTGTGATATCCTGCAATTTAATGGGTTGCTAAATGAGCCAAGAAAAGATTGCTTCGCCAGCATGAATTTTCTCGTATCATTAGTTACAATGTGGGCATGAATTAAATAAAATTCTGTGATGAATTCCAACGCTTGTGAAATTTTGGTAATCCATAAAACTTAAGGAAATTTTTTTAAGTATACTGTATGAAAATTTATGTACTTTAGAAATCACACTTCGAAAATTTACTTTAGAAATCTGTTTCAAAATTTGTTTAGAATTCTGTTCAAAAATTTATTTTAAAATTCTATCTCAAAATTCATTTTGGAAATCTTTTGATTTTTCTTCTCAGCATTTGTATAAAACAAAGTATAAATTTATTATGGATGATAAAAAATTGAATTATTATTTTTTTTTTTAATTTGGAGCACGAGGGGGATAAGAAAATTCGGAAACATTCAGAATCACATTTTTAAATACAGGAAATTATGTTGAATTGCGAAATTTCCGATTTTGAATTTGGATTGCGAAAAGTTGCATAACTGTTAGCGGAAAAATAAAATATGTCAAACCTAGAGAAAATGGTAAGATCTTATTAAGACATATGTAATTAAGTTAAAAAGAGAAGCATCACACAATATATTCTAGAATCTAACCACCGCATTTTTGAACGGCATCCTATTTAATATTTATTTTTAATTACGTAATCATTTATTCTATTAAGATTTAGTCTTGAATTTATTTATTGCTGGTTAGTTATTCCTTATAAAATGATTGTATAAATATTATAATGATATCCCTTACGATATATAAAGATTGAAAAGTTTTTTTTAAGTAAAAAGTAATGCTGTTTTAATCATAAATAGTAAAATCCTTAACTTCTCTTTCATTTAAAACTCTAATTTTAGAGTTAATCCATAATTGATGCCAATATTGTGCTTTAATGATTTTAATTTTTAAACATGAAATTCATTATATATGTCTACAAAATCTGATTTAATTATAAACACTTATGTAAAATTTTCTTCAACAAAGATGCATATTAAAATGTTATAATTTTCTTATGGGATGTTATGATTAATGCTACCCAGATTTACAATGAAAGCAAAATTTACTGTTACACCTCTCATAGTTCATATACAGTCAATCAACTCGTACACTGTGATATTTCTTGTTTAGTTAAAGATATAGAAATTAATATACAAAAAAATTCAATATTTTCATTTTGGTACTCAGTAAAACACCTCTTCTTTGTTTCAGAAAAATAAATTTTAGATTTAAACATTATCTAAACAACACATCACTTTTAGGATGATTATTCGAAATAAAAAGTTCAAAATGAAATTCGTACACTGTACAAAATCTCTATATTAAGAAAATATAGATACAAGATATCTTCATTTCAGTACTTTGTTGGATGTCTTTTATTTCTAATTATATGTTCCAAACGTTTTAGCATATGATTTTTTGGAATGCAGGTGGTTTTACTAATGACAAGTTCACCGAACTAAAGCCTATTCCGTGTAACCTCCACAGAGCTATGGGAGTGGCAAATTTTCGCCTTAAAACTGGGCATGATTATCTGCAAAAACACCTTCATCGTTTGGGTTTGAGGGACTCTCCAATCTGCCCTTTTTGCGGACTAGAGGATATGACTGGTGACCACCTTTTCACTTGCCCTGGACTTTCGGACGTCGCAGATAGAAATTCTGCGGAAGATGACTTTTCATTCACCTCAAGATTGTATTGGGCTGCCCGACAGAGACTGATGGTTGAAAAACCAAGGTCGGGCGTAGGATAAAAAAAAAAAAAAAAAAAAAAAAAAAAAAAAAAACGTTTTAGCATAGATCGAACGAGAGTTTCTCAGTAATCTTTACTGATTTTGTTCCATTCTACCAATAATGCCTTTTTTAAGTCATTTTTGTTAGAAATTTGATGATTACTTACAGAAACTTCTAACTGATGCCATAAATTTTCTATGAAGTTTAAGCCTGGTGATTGTGGATGAGTTTTAATGACTTTAGGACAATTGTACAGTAGCCACAAGCGAGTATTGAAAGCACTATGCTTTGGGTCATTATCCTGATGGAACTGAAAAGTGTTTTTTATCCCAAGCTGTGTGTGTTCTGCAATATGTTTTAAATTATCCCATAACATATTGATGTAGGTATACTGATTCATAGTGGATTCTATAAACACCAATCGGCCAACACCTGCTGCAGACATACACCCCCACAACATCACGCTTCCTCCTCCATGCTTAACGGTTTTTTTCGTATTTGCAAGATTTTGTTCTTTATTGGAGTTTCGCCATACTTTTACCTTTCCTTTCGAAGAAAACAAATCGAATTTGGATTCATTAGCGTAAATTACTTTATTCCAAAATGTAAATGTATCTCTTTTGTACTCTTTGGCAAAACATGATCTTTTTAATCGATTTTGTTTGCTTATATAGGGTTTGTTTCTTGCAAAATCATACTGTGAAAATTGTTTTTTCTTAAAATGATTCGCATTGTGTCCGGGTGAACACTATTATTTAAATATGTTTTAGCTTCAAGAGCTAATTTAGGAGCGCTGATTGTTGGATATTTTTTTTACTTGCAGAATAATCCAACATTCATCACGAAAATCAAAAATATTTCGTTTGCTCACCTTGGATTTGGTCTGCAATCCTTGGCCATTTTTGTATCTATAAATACTTTGAATTGTAGAATGACTTCTGTTGACTATTTTGGCAATTTCACTGAGTGATTTACCTAATTTGAAATGGTGAACAATCAGCTCTCGTTCACTTAAAGATGTTTGTCCACGTTGACGTCCCATGGTGAAAATCCAAACAAAATAATTCTGACTGACCGAGCCTTGTTTCAACGCGACACGAAATTTTAAAGGCTGATTTCATCTATCTTTTCATAATTCACTGCGGAACTACACTGCGTACGAGTTTTATTTTGACTATCTTTTTCGAATATTCATCTAATAAGTAAAGCGTTGTTTAGAAAATGATTAAGTCAAAAAGTTCATTCACTCATTGTCGTGTGCCAGCTAGGCTGGCAACATGGGGTGCCCTGCTCCAGTTTTCCAACTGAACCATATTTTGGTGTGGAGTCCGACTTCCTCAATACACACATGCCATAGGGACCCGTTTATAGGGTAGGCAACCATTCACACCTCATTCATACAAGGAAAGGACAAAGACAGGATTGATAGAGAGAGAAAGTACATCCATGCCCGAACCGGGATTCGAACAAAGGATCTCCTTATCCGTAGTCAGGCACGCTGACCACAAGACAAGTTGGTCGGCAATCAAAAAGTTACTTTAGTAAAATAAATGTAAAGTGTTTTACTTGTCACCTCAATAAAACATACTGAAAAATTTTGATGATTACGTTTCGTATCTCAAATTAAACGAAAAATGACATAGTGTACGAGTTTAACTTTGACTCATTCTGTATAAACAAATTTATATACACATCAAAACTGTTCAACGGTTATATAAAATTATAACCTAGTGAAAATAAAGGTTTTTTTTTAAAAATTAAATATTTTAATATTTCAATTCCAAAAGAAAGAATAATTATCACTATTTTTTTAGAAAATTATAACTCATAAAGCGAATATAGTGTTTGGACATTGTGACGTGATGACAAAATTTATTATAAATCATACTGAAAGTAACTGGAGAGGAAAATGCTGCTTTTTCCATTTTTCTATATTGAATTATGATTTTTCTCTAATGAATTTTTTGTATTCCGTTTGAAATCATATTGCAAATCAATTAATCTTGAAGAGATAAAATGTTTTATAACATTATCATTACGAATAATGTTTTAAAACATTTTATTTTACATTATTATTATTAAGGACGTTATCATTATGAATAATAGTGTAAAGCATTTAATTTACAAGATATTATCATTCGGAAATAATATTTGGACTTCGCCACGAGAAGGTCTCTGACGAAATGTAGTCAGTGCTTCATTGCTCGTTGCCATGAATGTTGGATAAGTTATTTCCAAAGGCTCTGTCACCAGCACTTATTAATGACGTCACACAGGCTTCTTAAAATATATATATATATATATACAAGCTGACCCAGCCACGCGTTGCAGTGGCTGAGTTTTTAAAATACATTGGATCAATTTTTTACTAATTTTTGGGTTCAATCAAATTCATATTTTCTAAAAAAATTTAGAATAGGTTTATTCATGGGAGATTAAAAATAATACGTTTCACCAAAATTTAATAGTAATAGGTAAAGTATCGAAATTTTGAAATTAAGCACAAATCAACATATACTTTCTGAATTTACATTTTATTCATCTTATATTAAATTATAGTTTGTAATCAGTGACTTACTTATAAAATATACTATATAAATTAAAGACATCTAAAAATAAATTGTTATAAATGAGGTAGATAACATTGACATCGAACTATTATTATTTTAATTTTAAATTATATTAAAACTAAAAATTTTTTCCGCGGCATTATACTGAAATAAAAAAAAATTAAAAGAATTTATCATTTGAATAAATAAATAAGATCAAAATGTACTGCTGAATAAATTAATAATTATCAAATTATAAAATAAAAATAAAAAATAATAAAAGGCTATCAAGAAATACTATACTAAATATATTTTCGAGGTGGTATGAAAATTAGTAGAGAAATACAGTAATAAATAAAATTTTATTTTACTATTTATAATATTAAAAATATTCAAACTGAATACTGCACAATAATAACACAATACAAAGTATTATTATGAAAATGATTCACGAAAAATTGTTATAGTATCATTATACATCATGAAAATATATGTAAATTCTATATTTAACCACGCGCTTGCGCGCGCACGATAATTTTCTCAAAGATGGTATAGTCTAGAAAAATAAACACGTCGCCACCTGCCGAATACCTGTGCAACTTAGATGCTAAATCGCCATCTATTAGGAACTTACAGAACTAACCAATAAATAAACACTAATTTCGTATAATAAATATTGAGATCAATAATTAAGAGATAAAAACTATTCTATCTTTTAAGCTGGACCATATTATAAATGGTTACAAAATTTTATCCAAATCCGTTCAGTAGTTTCGGAGTTTATCGGGAACATACATCGTGACACGAAATTTATATATATATATATATATATATATATCTTAGTCAGAAAGAATAAGTGAATGTGTAAAAGATTCCACAAAGATTAAGGCTTATACTACAGAAAAAAACGTTGTATACAGGAGGAATGTAATCTATTGGGAAAGATGAAATTGTTGAAGCAAATAATTACTGTGGATCATTTTTTTTGATGAAAAAAGAAAATAAAGCAATCCTCACTGTATTAATCAGATCACTGAATTTGTAGATTTAAGGCTTGAATCTCGAGACTATATATAGAAGTAAATCAGCCGAGACATCGGAATTACGTCTGAAAACCGCGACGTCGGGCAAGCATATGAATAAAGAATGGATTTTCCAAATTCACATTAGCTGAGAATTAAATGTTGACACATAAGTTAGTAAAAATATAGAATTTGTATAATAATAAAAATACACCCATCGTTTGATAAATTTCTCTTTTTTTGTGATCTATCATTTTCCTCAGTTTCATTTTTAAGCTTCCTTTTCTTAGCTATTCTAAGTTAAATCATTTATAGAACATTTTTTAATATATATTTGTTGGCGCCAGAGCTTGGAATATTGGCTACGTTTTCCTTACGCCAAATATACCAACAACCCCAAAGGCCGTGGAATTAAAATCCTCAATTTGTTGTTGTTACTAATGACACTTGGACAAGCCAAGTTCGTTATGCCTTGGCTATGCGAATTCAAGTCGATTGGGAGTGTCTTTTGTTTTAATCAGAGCACCATGAAGGTGAAAGTACGACTTTGCTTTACACACATGCCATAGGTACCCGTTTATAGGGTAGGCAACCATTCACAACCCATTCTTACAAGGAAAGGACAAACACAGGATAGATAGATAAAGTACATCCATGCCCGAACCGGGATTCGAACCCAGGACCTCCTTATCGGCAGTCAGGCACGCTGACCACTAGACAAGTTGGTCGGCAAACCTCAGTTTTATTGTAGTTATCGTTCGTTCGTTGTTACTTAGTTAGGTGTGTTTAACTCCATGCAGTTGTTATATGCTAAATAAAACTTTATTTGAATTGCAATATGGAATTATTGTAAAAACATTATAATATTATTACTGAGAAAACATTTCAATTCTAATAGCAAATATAATTTTAAAATTATCATTTTTATATTTATGAGAGGTACGTTTCAAATCATAAAAATTGGAATAAAAATCTTAATTTGTGTCAACTAATAGGTATATTTTGTCATTTTATCCTAATTTATAAAATCTATATGTTTGCCCGGCGAATTTTTGTCCGAGTTAAATTGAAATTGGAAGCACAGAGTTAAATGAAAATCACATCAGGAAGTCGGTCTTTGGCTACTTTAAAATAAAAACAATGTTTCATTTCAAAGTTTAGGTTATAGCGTTTGTAATTAATTTAAAACCTAATTAACGCTGATTAGAGCTTCCTGTAAAGTTGCTTATGCTGCAACGGAACTAATTCAAGCGAAGTAATATCCGCTTATGAACTTATATCGGTTTGAATAAAAAAGAATGTTTCTTTTAATTCTTTTTAAAATCGTCCTGCATGCATTACCAGCGATTTTAGTGAAAAAATATTTACAACATCGGATTCATCCTATTTACATCTACATTCTGAGTGTAGTTATTTTTAAAAATATCGATATTTACTATTTTTTAAAAAAGTATTTTTGCTCACTGCGAGTTTGATTTCGTCACCAGCCGGATATACACTGAATCGTGGTTTAAGTGTCCCAACTTCATTTTTAATAGCTTTGTAATCAAAAAGAATTTTGAAGCGTTCTTCTCACATAATACTTTTTCTCAGTCTCGATTTGTTTTTAATTAATCCATTAATCCATTTCCATTCATAATTCAAAACATTTTTAGAGAAGTTGTTTTAATTATTTTGTGAAGTATTTAAACTATAGAATTCTAGGCTTTCACGTTTAAATTGAAATTTCAGTGGTTTTCTGGTTAATTTTTTGTATTTTTGTTTATTTCATTATATGACTAATAGAAAAAAAACTAATGTATGTTATGCTTTTTTTTTATTTTCGTTGAATTATTTTAACATTTATCCTTTCATTTTTATAAATGGGAGAATTTAAAATGTTTTATAATGTGAGCACTTTTACATGTTTAACTATAAAATTAATTTTTACTTTCATATGAAAATAGAATCAGGTAATTTTTCAGTTGTTTAGATTTTCTTCATCTCAAAATGCTGTATGAAAAAAAATGTAATGTAATTTTTTTTTCAAAGAAAAAGCCTGAACTCTGGGTACAAGTTTCTCCCTTATACTACAGACCTTGTAAAATCTAAACCATGTAAGCAATCATAAAGTCAGATGTAATTTGTGAATTCATTTTTCCATTTATTAAATAATTTAAATGGAAATCTACAATGCTGACACATTCGGCTAGTAAACAACACAAAGATGTATAATGCAGGTTTGTTTGTCGCTCAGCGGTCATTTTTTGCACACGAGAGCTAATTAAACCGGGACCTACGGTTTAAAATAGATTCCAAACCACTACAAACATCCATGCCCAAGGTGGGATTCGAACCCACGAACTGTTGAAACGAAGGCAGGAGCGCTAGCGATTCGGCTGCCAGATCGGCGTATAATGCAGGATATAGTGTATATACAGTGGTTATTTTTGAAACTCATTATTTCACAGTTTAAAAAACTCAATCATTTTTAAGATTTTATCTACAAAAATTTGCATTAATTAAATGGGAAAGCTAAAAAGTATTCGCCATTTATCTGAGGTTATAAATTGAGTATTTTGTCAGAAAACGTGTTTAGGCAGTGACAATGCTCATTATTTTCATAGTTAAGATATATAAGAAATATTTTTTGTTAAAATTAGTATTATTCTTTAATTTTTAAAAGCAATATTTGGTACACAAAAGGGAAAAGTGACATATTGAGACAAATTGTCTTTAATCTTGAATCATACAGTTCTTGCTTTCGGTTCAACAGTTAGTGGGTTCGAATCCCGTTTTAGGCATGGATGTTTGTATTAGTTCGGAATACAATTTAAGCAATAGGTCCCGGTTTAATTAGCCCTCATTTGCAAAAAAATTACTATTGAGAGCAAACAAATCAAACCAAATCTTTATATAATGCATTATAAAATTTTGTACCGTGACAACTTGAGTTAGATTAAAATGATTTCTAAAATTATATATGTTAGAAACTTAACTTTAAAGTATATTTTATGTTTCTCATTGCTTAAAATAATCGAAGTAAAATGCATATGACTTTATAAGACTTTTGATATTATAATTAGTATATTTTGTTACTAACGCATTTAAATTTTAGAAATATTAAAATAAGCTTCTAAAAATTGAAGCTAAGAGTATTTTTTTACATTTTTTAGATCAAATGAATTTAGTCTCAGGAAAATATTAATTTTTTTGATCCAAGATTTTTCTAGCAGTTTATTCCAATGCTTTCTAGTAAAGGATTAACTTTTAACTCATTTATTGTTTATAATATAGGATTTATTTTGGGTTCATTTTTTATCAATTTATAATTAAATATTGAGTTAAAAATATTTATTCGTTATATTTCATGATTTTAAAATTTCTGTAGTGGCTTAAAATGTTAGGATCAAATATTTCATTACCCATGGGGCTCATTTTGTATCTAACTATTTTATTTCATGAAGAAAAATAAATTAAATTAATAAAAGGGATACGAATGATAGATAAACTACAAGCAAACAAATATTCATCAATCTTTAAACGCGAAGTTTTTGTATTTTGTAATGAATTATTAATTCCGATATGCATATGGAGATTAATAATTCATATTTTTAAATGATATATATAATTTGATATACTCAAAAATCTATAAGTTTAAAATTTGTATTACTTAACTGTATTTAAACAAGCAAAATCTATTTTATAAATCTCCAATTTTTTTTTAAATATTTTTCATAACATTAATAACTTAATGTCTACTTCAGTTTGTAGAGAGCTGAAAACGACAGCGTATCACTAAAGTGGAAAGAGAGGGAGGAAGAGGGAGGGAGAGAGATAGAGAGAAAGAGAGAGAGAGAGAGAGAGAGAGAGAGGGAAAGAGAGAGAGAGAAAGAGAGAGAGAGGGAAAGAGAGAGAGAGAGGGAAAGAGAGAGAAAGAGAAAGAGAGAGAGGGAAAGAGAGAGAGAGGGAAAGAGAGAGAGAGAGAGGG
This sequence comes from Latrodectus hesperus, assembly GCA_037975125.1. Classification (NCBI taxonomy): domain Eukaryota; kingdom Metazoa; phylum Arthropoda; class Arachnida; order Araneae; family Theridiidae; genus Latrodectus; species Latrodectus hesperus. The sequence continues at coordinate 18,799 of JAJQOW010000151.1, forward strand.
AAAGAGAGAGAGAGAGAGGGAAAGAGAGAGAGGGAAAGAGAGAGAGAGGGAAAGAGAGAGAGAGGGAAAGAGAGAGAGAGAGAGAGAGAGAGGGAAAGAGATTAATTTATATAAATTGTGTGGACCAAAATTCAACAGGCAACAATAATAAAATTCTATCAGTAAGTAAACATATTGAAAAAACAAGAAATGAAGGCAAAAATTTTCAATTTTTCGGGAAGAAGAAGCAGTTATTAAATGTACCAAATAATAAATTTCTCGTTGTTGTCGCGTCCCAGCTAGGCTGGCAATATGGGATGCGCTGCTCCACTTTTTCAACTGAACCACATTTTGGTGTGGAGTCCGACTTCCTCAGTACACACATGCCATAGGGACCCTTTTATAGGGTAGGCAACCAATCACACCTCATTCATGTCCTTTCCTCATCACAAGGAAAGGACAAAGACAGGATAGATAGAGAAAGAAAGTACATCCATGCCCGAATCGGGATTCGAACCTAGGTCCTCCTTATCCGTAGTCAGGCACGCTGACTACTAGACAAGTTGCTCGGCAATAAATTTCTCGTAATCAGCTGAATACTTTGTAGCGTTCAGACATCTTCGCCAGAGGGCGCGTCGCTCACTCACGTCAGGGGTAAAAATTGATTTGTATAAAAATAAGAGAGGAGGGAGAAGCATTCCTCCAACTGACGCGTGAGGTCGGTTGTAATTATTTTACATCCAACATTACATTGCAAATATATTCAATTTTATGTTCAATAAACTGCGTCATTCAAACAAGTGGACTATTTATTCATAAGAATCACCACAGGAACCAAAGTTCCACGAGAAAGGAAACAACATACATTTTCTGAACAGAACTAAACAATGAAACAATACACGAAAACACAAAAAGTGATTGGTGTATGATTGAGTTTTCATCAATAAGTGGCAGAATATGGTACTATTCAATAGGAAAAAGGCACATGATGTAATAAAGTTCATTTGTAAAAACTTATAAGTTTCTTTTAGTCAAAATTTGAAGTATTTTATTCGAGAAAAAATATGTGTAGGGAAAAGTTAAATTCGATTTCGACATACTGAATTTTTATATAACAATATATATACAGCAAAGATTTACAATTGATTTGTATAAATATAAGTTACGATTAATTAATTGATTTGAATTTACATGGAATGTGTATAACTCGGTATTTAAAAAAGTAAAATAGAAGATAATTCATATCGTAAAATTTAAGGATACGATAAAGTTTCGAAACGAAAGAGGTTATGAAAACGTCTAATACATTTTGCACACTAAGAAGAGAACAGAACTTAAATATTCAAAATGCAGTTTAAAAATCTTATATTAAAACCACAATAAAAACAAAAAGACAATTGTAACTTATTTTAAAATAGAAATAATTAAATTGACACCATGTGGTATTTAAAGTTTGGCTTACTTAATCCCTTAACTTTAAATCAGCAACTAAAAGCTAGACTTAAATAATTTGAAATTAGATTAAGCTTTTTGATGTATTTCCTTGCTAGAGTCCTATTAATATGCTAAAAAAAAGATGATGGGAGATCTGTAAAATATTTGTTTTTTCCTGTTTCTATATCATACTTAGACTTATTATATGAGTTTATTTAATGTGATTAATTTAGTTATTTTTGCAATTTTTAATCAAGTTCTCATATTTCTTGATTATTCAGTATTAATTTTTGGTATAGTGAACACTCAGAATATAAAATGGTTTTATAAATTGCTATATTTTTACTATTTTAAGTGCATATATTTTGGTTAATATTATAAAGTTATAGATTTTCAACCATTTTTAACACGACAATCTTTTAACGACTTCAAAATTTGATGGCACACGAAGAAAAAGATAATTTCAAAAGTTGTTTATTTACCTGTAATACACTGTGTAAAATAGTTTATGATAGCAATTTTCAATGTAAAATAAAATAATATATGTATTACAAATGCAACAGTTTTCTTATTGCTTTACTTAATAATAAAAAAGCACAATAGTTTTAACTATATGTATTTTTAAAATTTCGTGACACAAAAATGCATCGGCACCACTAATCACTGGATAAAAATCACTAAAGTAGAGAAAAGGTATGAAAATGTGTTTGTGTGATTTACAGTATATTATGATATTCTTTAATTTTTCGATAAAAATACATGATCGAAATAAATAAAGCTTTTGTCTAACGAAAAGTTATGAACCAACTGATTTAGTTTAATTAGTAAACTGAACGTCAAAAATTAATTTTGAAAACTCATCGAAATTAGATTTACAGTACTGTATAAAGTCCATCCTTTTTCGAAATCTTCACCAATGATTTTTTTTACTTTTATTTTCAGTTTATCACACACATATCTTTTAAAATTTTATTTGTGCTTACTAACATTATTTAATAAAAAGATTATGTGAAATGAGTCTTATCCTTTTGAACAAATAAAAAATGCAAACAATTAATGAATTACTGAGGGTGAGTAAGTTGAATTAATTAGTTGAAGAACCAATTAAAAATTCAACTAAACTAATTAATTATATTTAATTAGTTTGCGTTTCTTAACTGTATCCGTGTCGAAACTTATCTAGCTCTTATTTATTACACTGTAATAAATTAGTGCTTCTTAAGAGTGAGCAGCACTTTTAGAAACACTTCAAATCTTCTATAGGTTGAAGATATTCTATGGCCTATAATCCATAGTCTTCTTATGGGTTGAAAGATTTTCAAATCTTCTATAGGTTGAAAATATTCTATGGCCTATAATCCATAGTCTTCTTATGGGTTGAAAGATTTTCAAATCTTCTATAGGTTGAAGATATTCTATGGCCTATAATCCATAGTCTTCTTATGGGTTGAAAGATTTTCAAATCTTCTATAGGTTGAAGATATTCTATGGCCTATAATCCATAGTCTTCTTATGTGTTGAAAGATTTTCAAATCTTCTATAGGTTGAAAATATTCTATGGCCTATAATCCATAGTCTTCTTATGGGTTGAAAGATTTTCAAGCAATGATGATTCCATGGAAGTAACTGACGGGGGACATAATTTTTATTATAATAAATAAATAAATAAATAAAAAATAAAAACGAGGACAGAAAAAGAGAAAACAAAATTATTAAGATCAATCATTTGAACATATTCACTATGTTCAATCATGCATTACAGGAAGTCATTATACAACGTGTTTTCATAAGCAATCGGAAATTTGGTGAGCAGGTGCTTAGAAATAAATATATTCTGCGTACTTCTAGCATCTGCTACCCTAACCATCAGACAATTAAAAGTATCAATTGACACAATTCAGTGTGATGAAAGAAACTGAAGCATCAGAAAGAGATACGTTTCTTTTATTCGCAAAACTAATGTGAAAATATATTTTTTGTTTAGGGTTTTCAATTGAAAAATCAATGGATAAAAATAGCTTACTAGCTTACATCACTTTTATTGTTACAGCTTATTTGTTTCTGATTTACAACTGATGTATTTTTTATACATGCTTGTAAATTTACAAGATCGCATTTCTGGGGAAAAAAGCAAATTTTATATATAAATTAGGGTGTAAATTAATTGTTATTGAAATAGATTTTCAATTGTGTTTTCGAAGTATAATTATGGTGGGATACAACACAAATTAACAGAGTGACAAAAAAAATTAAAATATATTGTTATATATTTAACATTTTTGAAAATAGTAATGGGAAAAAAATGAAAAATAAAACAAATAAAAATTTGAAGAACTTTTTGAACAACAAATCTGCTTTTTATTATTTTAGAAATATTAATTAAGAGAAAATTTTTAATACTGCGTAAGCAAGCAATAGTCTTAAGATTCAAAAGAGAATGTTCCATTAATTAATGAAAATTCTTGGAAATTTTTAAATCAATCTTTCTGATTTATACTAGGCATAAAGTGGATGTTTTGTCTTGTCTTTTTAATTTTGCTTTTTCTGCTGTTTTATCGTCCATGTGTGAATAGCTTGAATTAAAGGAAAACGGCTTCTCAAACCGATACTTTGGTCCTTTTATAAGAAATCATTTTATTAAGAAGATAAACTTCTACAACATTCTCAGACATTCGATTTTGAAATTCGCCTGGTTTGCTGCCGCTCGTCGAATGTGATTTGAAGGCAGGCAACATATTTTTTATATGAACTATCTTTATATGAATCTTCGAAATTCTGAATATAAAAAGATGAATATAAGAACTATAAAATCATGAATATAAGAAATTTAAATCGTACTTTCCGATTTAAACTAACTATTAAGTGGATGTTTTTATTTTGTCTTCATTGTTTTGCTTTTTATTTTATTTTATTTTCAACAAATTCAATTTTGGAAGGAACGTTACTAAATATTTGAAAATTTGAAAACTAACAATTTAGAACAACAGGTAATTTTCCTAATTGTGAACGGAAAACACATTATATTTAAAAATACTTCTTTATTACTGGTAATAATCACGAATGGATTTTTCTCATCGCCGATGACACTCAGGCATTCGATGGTGAATTTCGCCTTCTTTGCTGATGCTTGAATAATATGATTTTAAGGCAGGCAGCAAATTCGACGACAAGTTGGATTTACGACGCCGTCTAAATACGATGTGACGTGGATGAAACGTTATGTGATGTCATGGATATTTGAAACCAATGAAAATTGTAATAAGGAGACGTAGTCAGGATCTCAAGTGGAACGAAAGGTAGGTAGGTTATGGCGGACACTTTTGGAGCTCTATGCTTAGATGCTTGTAACTCACTTTGAAGAAGGTATATGGAGAGGATTTATAGTAAATTGACTAACATTATTTAAGAAAAATCGATTGAAATCTTTTAATTAATCGGTGAACACTAAGAGGTATGTCTTGATATGAGTTAATATAATTTGGATTTATAAAATTTGTGATAAGGGATAGTTCAAGGATTTTTGGTGCAACAACTTTCATTTTTTTATTAAGATTAAAATCTCTTAGACAGACGTAGAAATGCACAACAAGAAAGAATTTTAATTTCTAGATTTGTAGATAGTTCAAATATCCAAGAGAATGATAATGCTCCTAGTCCTAATTTTTTTCGTTATTGGTTCCCCTGATGTTCGTATAGGAAACAGCCTAGGAAAATATGATTTATAGTTTCTGGTTCACCGCACTGACAGTGGACTGTATGCCAGAGATTTAACCTAAATAGAATCGAATCGGTAAGAAAAGATCTTGTTCTAGTTCTTATCAGCCATACGTCTTCTAATCGGAATTTCGTTAATAGCCTATGATTTTTGTAAATAGATGTGAGATAAGTGAACGCTTCAGCATATTTGCAATTTTTCCATTGATCGAGTCTTTCCTTAAAGTAATATTTCTTGATGTGTTGTTCCATATATTCAGGAGAAACAGATCGTACAGTATATTGACTCACTGTAGTTGCTTTCGCCAGTGAGTCTGCGATTTCATTGCTTGCAACCCTTGAATGTCAGGGAACCCGAACTAACTGTATTCACAAACACTTTTGAGTAGATTGAAGCATTTGGAATCGAAGCAGTTGGATAATATCTGATATGAACGAGATAATGAATTTCGTAGTGAACTGTTCAATATGTATTTGGGGAATTGCAGGAACTTTTAATACTGTTTCAATTCTACAAATTTCTGTTGCAGTTTTATAATCATTTGTAGTGACAATTAGTTTTCCGTTTCTGATATGTTTGATTTCTTCAATCCCATTCTTGTTGGAAATAGCATTTAATAGTTCAGATTTTTACTGTGAAGGCCTCTTAGGAATAGAAGCATATCCTGCTGTAGGACACAAAAAAACTGTAAAATTTGAAATTCCAGTTTCTGAAGCTAATTATATAGCTAGAGGTGCAGTATCATCATAATTTAATACTGAGTTCGATGTATGCTTCGGTATGCGATCCTCACATTCAATAAAGGGTGTATCGCATTTTAAGTCTGTCATAGTGAATGTAACATCCTCTGCGTACTTGAGAAACTAATTTTAAACTAGCCATACTGGAATTCCCGAATTCCTACAAAATTAAATAAATGAAAATAAATTGCTTGAGTCCATCTCAAAGCAAATAAAAATCAAAGAAATAAGTGTGAATCGGTAAAAAACTGCAACTTTTTTTGTTGCAAATCCCGAAAACTCGAGAACACAATCTTAACACTTCTAAACAGAGTTCCTTAGAATATTGAAAACAGCTCCAAGTACAGAAAATGTTTCCGCTATCTAAATTTTTCTCCAAAACAATTGAAAGACCAAAACACAATCTCGGGTGTGTGTGTGTGTGTGGAAACAGTTATATAAAAGTATATTAACAAGAATTAGCAACGAAAGAAATAACGACTTTACCATTTGTCATGTATAAATTTTAAAGGTAATTATAAGATAATCATCGATATTCATACAAAGTTGATTTGAAAACAATGAAAAAAAATAAAAAAAAATTTGCTGACCCTTTAAATAATCTAACTGATATTAATTAAATATTATAGAAAGGAAAATTGATGTTTTCTTCTAAATTAAATTTATGCCAGTTAGATTAAATTTAACGCAAATGTAAAACATTAATATTTATTTCATAATTATAATTTTTTTTACTAACGGCGAACACTTGGTATGACTAATTCTTCGCCACAACAACACTGGAAACTGCTGCTCACGCCATTCCACCACATTCGTTCATCATCTTAGCAGAAAAAAATGGAGAGAGAAAGGACTATCGATACCCACACTGGGACTCGAACCTGCCACCAACAGCTTAAGAGCCAGGAACGCTAACCACTCAGCCATCGGCAGGAAAGAACGAGACGTATGCAAATTTTCAAGATTTAAATGTCTTTGTAAAATGAATAATTATTCTATGATAATCTAATAATAATTATTTTTTCACAATGTAATACGCATACAGCTTTGATTGTTTTAATAGTTTTTCTTGAAGAATAAATAAAAATTGAAATAATTATTAATAAATGCAATTCTAATAAATTGCTTGGAATCTAAAATCCGAATAAATAAAGTTAGAACACAAAACATGAATTTCTATACTTTTAGTTGAATGCTTATATTTTAGAGTGGTGTGTTAAAAGAAATTTAACTTATCGAAATGCAAAATAACAGGTTATAAAAATTAATAATGGATGTGTCTTTTCTCAGTCAAGGCAGGTTTAATAAATAAAATAATTAATTTATTTATCTTTGCTTAGACCAGTGCTTTTCAAAGTAGGGCACGCATACCCTCAGGGGTACAGTGAGAGTTTGATGGGGTACAAAAAAGTCGAAAGTCAACCTTCGGAAAATCACGTGACTCGACAAAAACTGAAATAAGTTCCAATCATCTGTGGTCCATTGTCCCTCCCAAGGTTACCGAAATCGGAGAAACTTTTTACCGCGGACAAGGTTAAGTACCTGTTTAGTCGTATAAGTCGATTATGAGGATTGGTCATTTCAGAACAAACAATATCACCCTTCTCATTGATCCAAAAAAGTGTTACTTACAATATAACTTTTATTTATATTTTATTATGAGTAATTTTATATTTTCTTATTATTTTGTGTATGTCACAAAAAAATAAACATATTTTTATTGTTATTAATATACATAAAATTTTTTTTAACTAGTGGTACTCAGCGATAGGAAAGTTATAGAAGGGGTACATATTTGCCAAGTTTGGAAAACAATGGCTTAGACAATATCAAGAAATCTATTTGACGCTTTTTTAACTACACAAACACTAAAACTGATTCATGTATAATACGCCACAGTTTTTAGAAGAATCATTTGTTATATTAAGACATGAAAATTTTCAGAGGTCACTTATGAATATAGATTTCGAAAGTTGAACAACAATCCCATTGGCTACTTCCATTTCAAGCTGAAATATTTTTAACAGTTGATTTCTTATGTATTATAATAATCATGGTTTGCTGTAATGGTGTATGACGTAACATCAATAACTTTACTTTGTTATGTATGCGCTTTTACTAAGTGAAAATCATAAAGAAATAACATATTAATATGTATTTATTTTTATGCCATTATTTAAAAAAAGCAAATTATTTATGAAAAGGATTACACACGTATCAATTTTGCAATCATATTTATAGAGAAAAAACATAAAGAACTGTATTCTAATCATTAATCATAATGTTATTATTAAGAATATACTTATGCCTTAGTCATGTTATTTCCTTGATTAAGGATTAAATGTAAAACTTTGTTATAAAATTGTTTACTAACCAAAATTTAATAAAATCAAAATAATTATAATATTAAATAATTCTGAAATTTGTGAAATACAGAATTTTCCTATGTACTAAATATAGTTTATTTTCAAAATGAGATTCATTCATTGTCGTGTGGAGTGCGCTGCTCCCCTTTTCCAACTGAACCATATTTTGGTGTAGAGTCCGACTTCCTCAGTACACACATGCCATAGGTACCCGTTTATAGGGTAGACAACCATTCACACCTCATTCATACAAGGAAAGGACAAAGGCAGGATAGATAGAGAGAGAGAGAGAAAGTACATCCATGCCCGAACCGGGATTCGAACCCAGGACCTCCTTATCCGTAGTCAGGCACTCAAAATGAGATCAATCTACTTAGCAAATATTAATATTATTCTAATAACATCGAAAGTGACATTTTTTACCATTGTTTGAAAATTAAATCTGTAATAAATTTTAAATAATAATCAATTAACTGGGAAAATAGGCCTCGCATGACCACTAAATAAGCGAGTAAAATAAAAAAAAAAGTTAAAAATTTCATTAGGTCACTGTGGTCGAGTGGTAGAATGCAGATATAGAGAGCGTTAAGTCGTGGGTTCAATCTCTAACACTATTCAGCAATAGGGTGATGGATGTTGCTTTTCTTCCTGATGCATGCAAGTTTGTCTGTGTGGGTGCTTGGGAATTTTCTATCTTGTGCCACGTGAGAACGGCCCACTATCCAATGAAAGTCTTTCCAGATGGCGATTGCGCGATGGATATTAAATTGTATTACAACAGTCTCAAGCCTATAAACGAACAACATTTTGTTGAAGAGTTTGAATTGTATGGCAAAAAGAATTAAAGTAAATATTCAAGAATTAAGAAGACAAAATATCTTGAAAATATTATAATTCTCTTCAAAATTTCCAGAATTTGTTGTTAGTGTAAATCATAAGAACTTAAATTGACATTAATAGCTAAATTAAAATATTGTTAAAAATTACAAATGACGTAATTTAAATACAATTCTTACACGCGAAATAAATTATTGCATTTAAATGAGCCATCACAATATTATTCATAAATGAGTCGCATTATTGAAAATAAAATCATCTTGTATCTGTTTCAAATAATTTTGTACTACTAAAGCTAGATAATTGTTCTCTAAATTATTTTTTAGCTGTTAATTTATTCACTGCATTATAAAATACAAATGAGAGAGCTCTCACAATGTCTTAATGATGGAACTGAGATTTTAGAAACAGGATAATCCAGGATTCATCTCCAACTATTGTTGATTAAGAAGTCTGTGTTGTATTGGCTGCTTAAAAGTTCATACTATTTTTTTCCCTTTTCGATGCATTTATCTATGAAAACCCTCTTATAAAACAATAAACTGCGGATTCAAAAATATAATATAACAACAGTTAGGCTTACACTATCAAAATATAAGGTACTCGTACATTGAGAATAGTATTAGGTTGGTGCGTATGAAATGTCGGATTCTCTTTACATGCGGACGTTTTCCCCCTGTTTTCGTTATACTTTTGTATTTGGCATAACCTCATTCATACTCGTATTGTCCATTGCCAGAGACTCATTTCAGCAAAATAGGTTTTCTCGAAGGTCTTCCCTTTTTTATTTCTTTTGAGTTTATTGCCGATATGAATTCTGCCGACATTCGCGTCATTTTCTTATATGAGTACAAACTTGGTAATAGTGCTGCAAAAGCTGCACGCAACATAAACTAAGCGTTTGGGGAGAATACGGTTAACGATCGGAAAGTGCAGCGTTGGGTCGAAAAATTTCGGACTGGCGATTTTTCACTGCAAAATGAGCCGCGCGGAAGACCCAAAACGTCTGTGAAGAATGATGACCTGAAGGCTCTAGTGGAAGCGGATCCAGTCGTATCCACGAGGGAACTTGCTATCAGGATGAAAGTTGACCATACAACGATATTGAGACACCTTTCTGAGATTGGCAAGGTTAAGAAGATGGACAAGTGGGTACCGCACGCACTGACAGAGCGAAATAAGCTGGATCGGTTAAACGTATGCTCATCATTGCAACATCCACCCTATTCACCGGATCTCTCACCGACCGATTTTCATTTTTTCAAGCATTTAGAGCTGTTTTTAAGGGGCAAACACTATGAAAATGAAGACAGTCTAAAAAACTCGATATCAGAGTTTATTAATTCTAAAGACCAAAATTTTTTTAAGACAGGCATCTACGCTTTAAAATCTCGTTGGGAGAAGTGTATTGAAGCGAATGGAGCATACTTTGATTGAATAAACAGCTTTTGAAGAAAGATATGCAGTTTTATACAATCACTTAAGAATCCGACATTTCATACGCACCAACCTAATATATTAAAAGTAATTTTATCTGTTGAATGCTAGGAATACTAAGCTAAATCTGTGGCATATGTGTGTCAAGGCCTACATTGCACATATCTGTTTTCTTGACAGAAAGCCCTGGAGGGCAAAGCATATGTTGCGGTCAGGTGGTCAGCTTAACACAAAACCCCCAATATTTAATTTCCAAGCATACTTGGTACTCAGTTTATCAACCCATTGAAGGGATAAAAGGAGTTATAAAAATATAATTTTAAAATTAAGATGCATGACAGTTACATGAGAGTGCAATAATGAATTAAATAGATAAAGAAATGATTTAATTAAAATTTTTTAAACATAAAATATTAACAATTTTATTAAAAAATTGACTCCGTGTGTGGGCTTGGTTATATATATTATTTTATATTAATATTTTGTTACGCGCGTTTATGTATAATTCATTTCATAAGAATAAACCAAGAATATTTATTGATGAAAAAATCACTTTTTTAAATATAAATAATTTTTTACGATTTTTATTATTTAAAATTTTGTATAGTAAAATATAATTTCATACGTCAAAGTGAATCACGATTTCAAGGTTTTTCAAAATAATTGCCAATTTTTTATGCGATCAAAAATCACAATTTATAAAAAATTAACTCACGACGAAATCTATTTTAAGCGAACAGGTTATTTTCTTTGCTAAAGAAATTATGATAAATTGTATTCCCATTTTATTTAAAAAAAAAAAATTTATTAAAATGAAAATATTTAAAACAGGCTTTTAAGCATTTTACAAATTAAACATTTTATTGTTTATATTTGCCTTATTTAAATAGGATTTTATTGCATTATTTTAATATGTATTTTTATGCGATTAAAAACCACTATTTTTATGTATTAAAATATATTAGTTTAAAATAAATAAGAAAATACATAAAGTGAAATAAAAAATATTTAATATATTTCTTATAAGTAATAAAAAATATTTAATTATATATCTAAATTAATATATAGTACTAATTGGATATTCTTTTACAAATGCATTTTTGCAGCCTGCATTGTTTTTCACAAATGCAATCCTCACGTCAATATGGTGGTATTATGGAGTGCATTTCCTCGTTTTTGACTATTTTTGTTAAAATCAGTTATTTAAACAGTTAAATTTCAGTATTTCTAAAGAAGGAAAATTGAAACTTTTTCTATTAAACTGCCTTTTGCTTGAATAAATATTTATGGTACAGATTATTATACAATATTAACTTATATTTAATATTCTATTATTTATTTGACAGTTTTTGACAAAATAACTAATTAAAAAGTCAATACTAGCATTTATTACAAATTTTAAAATTATACTTATTCAAAATAAATTTTGCTTTAAAAATGTATATGAGTAATGATTATACAATATTTATTAAAATTTGATGTTCAATTTATTTTATAAAATAAATAGAATATCAAATTTTAATTTTGAATATGAAAATTTTGAATAAACTGAATTCTGAAATTAATAATTAGTTTTGAATATGAGTTTAATATAGAATAGGAAAATAAAGTATTATTTAAACGCTAGAGAAACTTCGAAGTATATAAGGTACTTAATTTTCATCATTTTGCATATTTAAATAAAAAATAAAGACACGTCTTGAGCTCTAGAAAGTACAGAATATAGTATTACTTAAGTTCATTTCGATTGCAAATTCGTAAGATTCATAGAGATAATTTTATATTCTTAGGGTCCATATAAAATTCGTTTTAGAATCAATCTAATTTAGCAAATATAACACGAAATAGACTAACCTCTCATTCCTTTAGTTAAGTGCTTTCACGATGAAATCAACTCTCAATATGTGCGTTCCATCTCAGTTTCCGATCGTAAAATCGAAGCAATTTGTGTGGGAGTATGGATGCCTGGTCAATATCAAGTTCGAGCGGATGAGGAATTACAATAACTAGGATGTTGAATGGCACGAGATGAGAGCGGCACCATCCTTTATTTAATTTTTTAAACTTCCTCCCCATACAAATTCCACACTATATTGTTTCCAGTCACAGATTTATTATTATAAGCACTTGTCGTGTCTTATTTTTGCGTACCTTTCATATTTTTATTATTTTATTTTGTTAAATATGTTATGAGAAAAATATTAAACATAGCGGATGAAGGTGACTGTTGGATTCATTTTCGCGATTGATATAAACATACGGAAATATAAAATATTTTTAGCGGTAATTATTGTTGACACGGAAGCTTTAAATAATATATCTATTTATTTTGCATTTTATTTGAAACTGTTACATATATGAATATAAAATTTTATTTCTGTAACTATAGTATTCAAATTACACGACTTGATATTACAGTTATCTATTGTTGTCTTCAATTTTGACAGAGAGAAATCGAATGAAAATAATTTAAGTATTCAAGTACAGTTTTTAATATACATACGAGTATTTACTAAATGTTTTAAAACTAATTTAGACGATAGAAATATGACAAAAAATTATGAAAATTCAACTGATTATAATAGTTATTGTTTATTGTTGATTAAAAACTATATACAGTTTTAAGAAAAATTAAAATTTTATTTTATATAATGGGATTTATGTATCATTATAAGAACAAACTGTGTTGAAAGTTCAATTATATTGCATACAAAAGATGCAAATTATATTGAAATAAAAACTTATTGGATATTATTAGGTATGTAGAGAATTCTTAGCAAGTTACAGATGATTCTGTCTACAAACATGCTCTGATGAAATATTTTATCCTACTATCACACCATTGTAGGTGAAGGAAACAGATATGGGCACCTATATATAGGCCTTGGCACCCAATGGGCTGTTATATCACTGAATTTAGTTTTTTTAGTTTAGTCACGTTAGAATTGATGATGTTATGGATATGAAAGAAAAATTAAGACACCCACTTCCAGGAAAACCTTTTAAAAACAATTCACATGTGAGTTCAATTCCTTTATGCCACTTAAGAACTAAATCTAGAGGCATCCAATTTTATCTGTAAAATTATTTAATTATTTTATTGCATGTAATTTAATTATTAGTGAAATTTTTCTTTTAAGCAATAAAAAATACTTTCCACAAAAAAGGAAACATTTTTATAAACAGTTATGAAATTTACATCGTCATAATAATTTTAATATTGTGTTGTTCGGAAAGTAATTTCGTTTTTCATGAAAATGAAAAACGTATAACGAATAAATATCGTATTACACTGCATATTGTCCATTCTAGTCCAATAGCTTTTACCATCTTTCTTATAGTAGCACGATTTCACACTCATAAAGTGGTTGGTTTTTACTAGCAAAAAGCTGATCCATGTGGGAGAAACGAAATTACTTTCCGAACAACCCAATAAATTGCTATAAAAATAAATATTTTTATTGGAATACAATTATACTCTCTTATACTATTAAAATAGTGTCTAATGTCAAATAAAATCCTTAAGTTTTAAGTAAAATATCAAATAATATTTAACTAGAGATATATTTTTTCTAAAATAACATGATTCCATTTTTCATGTAATAAGGGCTTTTTTTAAATAATACTTAATTTTAGATAAATAATAAATAATACCTAAAATAAATATTAGAAAAAATGCTTGAACCAGTTTTTTTAAAAATTAAATTGGCATAGTGGAAGATATACTTAATTGAAATAATCATTTATAATTTTTATGATAAAAATATCATGAATTGTAAATAAATTGCTTGACTGCAAAATTTAACTGTGCATAAGGCAATAATTACAGCTTGAAAGTGTGAAAATTGGCTTGTTTAGAAAATTTTTTTATTTTATTTGTATAAAATATAATTTCTTTAAATCAAGGCAATTTTGTGAATGATGCATATATTTTTAAAGGGATTTAATATTAAAATCTATATTTATCATCATAGTAAAATTTGCCTAACAAGCAAAATTTATTAAATTATTTTTAAAAAATAAAACTTCTGCATTTTATATTATTATCTAGTATTATTTTCAAAGTATTAATTAATCAATATTTGTTATGAAAGTATAAAAATTTCTCTGAAAGATTTTTTTCAACTCTTGCTTTAAAAAATATTTAGCAATTCTGTTTTTTTTTTCATTTTTCAGAAGAAAATGTAATATATAGTGACTTTCAGAAAATTCATTTGTTGGATTTAGAGTTGAGGGAAATTGATCATTTCAATCAATAATTGTGTAAATGAAGTAAGAGACAGATTGTAAGGTTTAAAAATCAAAAGCAAATTGAAATGAATGCTATCCCAATAAAGACTAGTTTATAGAAATTTGAAATGATTTAAAACCGACCTCTCAGTTTTATCAGAATTTTTATATCATTATTTATATAGCTTCGAGATACACACACACATAGCGGGTATTTAAGTTAAATTATCATAAGAAAATTTTTACTTCAATCGAAAAATAAGAAGCAAATGAATTAGAAATCACAGCAAATTAGCATATATTGAAATCAATGAAAACATCAATACTTTGCAGAAGATTAATGATGCTTGTATTGGTTGTCATAAATGGTACTGGAATCACTGACCTTCAGAATTTTCATAGAAGTCTTGGTTTTGAAGAAATTTCGGCACAGATGCTGTATAATCCAAGATGCCAAATTCTGAGTATGGCGGATTTTCTTATCTAGCAACCTGTTTTCATTACGTCATAGAGATGGAGACCTATGAGAATTATGTAGACAATTCTATTTTGGCAACTCTAGTATTTAAGTCATCACCAGACGTCATTATACGTCATCTTGGCAACATTTCTTCGCCGCCAAAAAAATTCAGAATTTGGCATCCTGGATTATACGGCATCTGGGCGGAAATTTCTCAAAACCGAATGAATTCAACTACTATAATGAAACATTTAAAATTAAAATAATTTCAAAATATAAAAGAGTATTACGTGAACACTATTACCATAGCATAAGGATAGAGATGAACAAAATGCAATACAGAAAATTTATTTTGCATTGCTCCCCACATACAAGTTCATCTTTTACTTTGCTAAAATAGAAAAAAAGATCCTGAATAATGACTCAAGCATATATTTTTTAAATGATTAAAATAAAATTTATAAAGGAAAAATCGGGACTCATGAAAATAAAATTGCAGCGAGAAAAGATATTTTTTATTCACAAAACAACGAATAACAGAATATCTTTTCTCTTCTCAAATGATTGTTTAAAATTCAGTTATTTCATCATGAGTATTTAACATTGATTAATAAATGATTATTTTACAAATACTTTTTAGAAACTGTCTTCCTTAAAAAATGCACATATGTATATAAACAACGTGCAAACAAAACTTAGAAATTGTAAGTAAATGACTATTCTTATTCCAATCGCAAAAATCGTAAAATAAAAATTAAAAAAAAAAAAGCTTGTGAATATACCCGTAATGTTATTAAAAAGTATAAAATATTTATTGCACAATACATTTGTATTCACAGAACACTTAAATTTCGCAATTAGAAAAAAAGTAATTTTATTATAAATAATTTAATTTTGAAGAAATTAAGTGATATACGAGATGTAAATTTCTCATAATATTATTGTTTTTAAAAACAAATGGAATAAAAAAGTATCAATCTTTCAAAAGTTTTAACCATAAAAAAGTA
This sequence comes from Latrodectus hesperus, assembly GCA_037975125.1. Taxonomy (NCBI): domain Eukaryota; kingdom Metazoa; phylum Arthropoda; class Arachnida; order Araneae; family Theridiidae; genus Latrodectus; species Latrodectus hesperus. The sequence goes on from JAJQOW010000151.1 coordinate 35,004, forward strand.
TTAAATTCTTATCATTGCAATTATTTAGTTCCCTTACATTCTTGAAAACCTAAGAAATTGTAATTGAATTTATAATATATCGAATTAAAAAAAATTGAGAAAAGAACATTCAGCAATTTCCAGTAAGAGCCAGAAAATTTAAAAAATATACGGAATACACGGTTTAGAAAACATTTTTAATCTTATATTTGCAAATAAAACGGTTAATATCAATTTTTATAAGACCTAAATTATTATAAAGAAATTTCAACTTTGTCCTTCAAAATCGCCATTGTACTTCAAATTGGAAACATCTTGCCTGAGCTATAATTATCTTCCTTTTTTATTTATTTCTTTTTTTATTGGAATTTTTATTGCGCAGATGCTCACTTTTGAAAATAAGATTTCCAACGCATACAGTGCCATCTGTTGTTGACTTATGTAATCTATAAATCTTGTGCTGTTATTTAATTTTTTTCTAATTGTGATCTAACTTTCTTCATATATTGGAATTTTAAATTTTGAAAAATCTTTGTTTTAAATATAAAAGAATTATTTAATTTTCCATTGTGTATAACGTTTAAAAATTGTGTTTGTTATTATTGGTAAAAAAAAATGGGATGTTATTATTGGTTATTATTGGCAAGTTAATTTATCTGTTTATAGTACATCAAATTGGAACATTTTGTTGTACTATAAACAGATAAATAGCCTAGTAAGGGACGCACAAACTTCAATATTTAGTGTGATAACAATACAATTGAAGTTGATAATATTTGTGGTTTTTGTGTCATCTTATGAAAACCATGGCACAGAATTATTTCAAGAAAACTGTGATAAATGATAAACTACAATTGCATTGTATAATTAACATTTATTTTATTTAGTTTTAAATTTATCAAAACCATGTGACATTAATGAGTATTAATTTTAATAAAATTGTGATAAAATATAAATTAAAATTGTCTTATATAATTAAATATTTTTTTTATTTGACGTTCTTTAATTTTTCTTTCGATAACAAACAAATTTACTTTTTGTTATATTCTTTTCGATTAAAAAAATTCCAGTGCATATAATTAAACCAAGTCTCACACTTTGTCTTTTTTTATTGTATATATATATATATATATATATATATATATATATATATATATATATATATATATATATATATATACTATAAATGAATTGTGTATTTTGGCAACATTTGATTTAATATTATATTTTGGCTTATATATTTATTTTGGATTACATTCTAGCTTTACATATATTTCTTTTATTCTGGTTTGATACTTTGGTTTGACATATTTTGGTTTGATATTTTTAGTGTAGTTTTGGGGTGTATTGGCTTCTCTTTTTAAGACTAAGTCTTGGATCAATACAGGAAAGCCATACTATATGCCAATGCCGGTGTTATAAGATGAGCATTTTAATAGAAAATGTAAAACATATTTTCAATATATAATCAAATAAGTTGGTTATAAATCGAGTAAATATTTTTTCTTAGCATTAATTAAAATATATGATCAGCTTTCCAAATAAAGATTTTAATAAATTTAATCATTTACACTTCAGCGTAATAATCCCTTAAGCTATAATTGACAATAGCTTAAAAACATAATAATTACAAGTGAAATATAATTTATTTATTATTGAAGTCTCAAATATTTCGATTTTACTTACATAATTCTCTACGCTCCGTAGATTATGATCTCCGTAATTCTTTCTTTTAATTTTAGATACGAAAATTTAAATATTTTTCTAACAATTATTTAAAAGATGATTTTTAATTTATTTTGTTAAATTTTAGAGATATTGACTTAGCATTCTACAAAAATATTAAATCAAAATAAAAGAGCATTTTTTTTAACTTGGGGATATTGAATTCATTTATTAGAAAATATACAGGGTGATTATAAAAAAACTTTGCCAACATCTGCACTTCAAGCGTCCATTCTATTTAACCGATCAAGATGTTACTTCAAATATAGTTCTTTTGAGATACGCGCTCGAGATTCTGTGAATGGCAACACAGTGGCCCTCGCGGTTACAGTTATAGTGACAGAAACTCGAAATTTTCGAATGGCAACGTCTACTTTTTACCATCGCAAAATGTTCAGCACATGCGAAAACCCTAAATAGCGTTGAAACGGTACCGATATGTCTAAAAACGGACGTGTTCTGCAAACACAAAAAAGAGTTCTGAAAACCGGCCAATAAAACACGATCTGGGCGCACGCAATAAATTTGCATGTGACAGAGTCAAGAAACCAATCACAGAACGCCGGTCGCCAGATATTCAGCGTAGGAAACCTATAAAATACCAAGCGGGTATGCGAAGTCGTCATTCGGGAACTCGCACATGCCGACGATATGAGTCTTCCTAGGAAAGTTCGCGGTGAATTGATCAAAATCTATTACCAAAATGGGATGAACGCTGCGGAAGCCTTGCGTGTGTATCGCCGCAATCATCGACAACGACGCGGCCCATGTACTCTGCAAGCTCTGCGTGATTTAGTGGGGAAATTCGGAGATACAGGCTGCACCTGTGACAAACAGTGCTCCGGACGGCTAACTATTTCTGAGGACGTTGTCATGGAAGTGCACCATACAGTGACTGCAGGACACACAGAAACCGCAAGAGGCATAGCGCGCGTGTTGGATATTCCGAACTCAACGGTCCGCAAGCTCTTGCGCTCGGTACTTCACATGTTTCCCTATCGGTTCCAGCGCGTCCAGATGTTGCAGCCGGGTGACCCACAACAACGTCTGGACTTCGCAAATGCATTTTTGTTACGATATGATGCGGATAACGACTGGCCACTTCGCATACTATGGACGGACGAGGCGCATTTCACCTTAAATGGCAGCATTAACACAAAGAATTGTGTGCACTGGGAAAAGACGAATCCTCATGCTGTGGCGCCAGTACCATTATTTGACGTCAAAGTGACTGCGTGGTGCGGCATTACAGCTACATTTGTTCTGGGCCCGTTCTTCTTTGAGGAAACGACCCCGACTGGCCCTGCAACATGTTCTGTAACGGGCCCTCGGTATGCATCCATGCTGAAAAATTATGTCTTACCGGAGTTGCGTCGGCTGAATGCACTCAGTGACATCGTTTGGATGCAAGATGGCGCACCTCCACATATAGCGAGGTCAATTAAAAGGCTCCTAGATCAGCATTTTGGTGATCGCATCATCTCACGCTATTATCCTTTTCCGTGGCCTGCGCGATCCCCAGATCTGACGCCTATGGATTTCTGGTTTTGGGGCTATCTCAAATCCAGAGTTTATCTGTGCAATCCTCAAACATTGTCGGACTTAAAGGATTCTATACGGCGTGAGATTGGAAACATCCCTCGTGCCATGTTGCGTGCAGTGACATTGTCCACCGTCTCCCGCATGCAATGCGTAATTGCCTGTGATGGCAGTCATGTGGAAAATGTTTGAAATTAATAAAGATTTTTTTCTCTATGTGTTCTCATCATTGAGCAGTGTCTTGTCTCTGTCGTATGCATTATTCCTCCGTACGCCTTGAAGAACTGTTTGTATGTGTATAACACGTCGGTTTTGGGACATATCGGTACCGTTTCAACGCTATTTAGGGTTTTCGCATGTGCTGAACATTTTGCGATGGTAAAAAGTAGGCGTTGCCATTCGAAAATTTCGAGTTTTTGTCATTATAACTGTAACCGCGAGGGCCTGTGTGTTGCCATTCTCAGAATCTCGAGCGCATATCTCAAAAAAACTATATTTGAAGTATCATCTTGATCGGTTAAATAGAATGGACGCTAGAAGTGCAGATGATGGCAAAGTTTTTTTATAATCACCCTGTATTTATAAAATGTAATAAATATATTTTTCCATAAATGAATTCAATATTTTAAGTTATATGCAGATTTTTAGGCCATCAAATATTGTAAATTTTTTTGTGTATTTTTATTTTAACGATTGAAATATTAATTTCTCAATTTTTTTTAATTTACACTTTTTTCTCTCACTGCTTTAATTATAAATATATATATTTTCTTACAACAAGACTAAAAATGCAACAGATCACTTAAAAGCTCATAATTTTTAATTTACGAACACTTTTTCCTTAAAAAATATTAATTGCTTTTAAAAATATAATTGCTTAGAAAAAATCTTTAAAAATTAAAATTTTAATCGGTCTTCAATTATAAATACATTTTTTTCTTAAAGAAAAGGCACAAAAATATAATAGATTATTTAAACGTTTATAATTTTTAATTTAGGAATACTTTTCATTTTTTTTAAAATAAAAAAATATATTGACTTCTTACCGAAAATGTAAAAATGATCATTTATATAAATTAATCCCAATCCATTATTCTAATGTTATGAAGAACATCGCAAAAATAAGATAGTGTAATGAAAATAAAAAATTTAAAATTTTTATTTCTGATGACAAAAATAATTATGGTAAATTTTGTGTAATGTGTAGCTTCGAGAAACTAGTTATTCATTTTTTAAAGATTAAGATTAAATAAATCACGAACTAAATTAGTATCTAAATAATCAAATCTGCTAAGTCACAATATTTCCTGGGTGCATGTTTGCTTTATTTGGGAGTATGACTCGTACATATTTTAATCCTGATATTATTGATGATATTTTGTCATACCTTTTAATGCATTTCTATTTTGATTGGTAGGCTGTTTTTTCTGGCGCAAAGTCCTAAAAAGAACATGCTGCGCCAAATCTAGGTTTTTTAAAAAATATTTTTTTTTAAAAATAATTTTGAAAAACCCAATCACCATTGAAATCTTAATAAAAAGCAAAAATATGTGTATAAAATCAATTTAAAATCTGAAATTAAAGCAGAATAAGTACAAATTGTAGAGTACAAATGTTTAAAATATAAATCATAAAATTAAATAAAGTGTATAAAACCGATTGCCTTTTAAAAGGCGAAAAGGTTTTTCTGTGGAGGTTCCCCTACTAAATTACACAATGTTAAAATATCCGTTTTAAAAAATGTATAACGAGATTATGGCTAAAATCTGGGTATGGAATTAAAATATGATGAACAGTAAATGTGCTTCCTATCTATTTTGGTAATCTCATAGCATATTTTTGCTTTTAATTATGCATATATATAAGAATATCAATCTATCAATTTAATACAATTTTAAAACATGTAAATGTTGGGGCTTTTTACTCAAAAATTATGATTATTGTGCCTTTGATGGGGAAATCAAAGCTATTGCAGTGGCCATTCAACTACTGTCGATTCGTGGCAAATCTTTTGTAAGCGATGTCATATTATCAGATTTTAAAAATGCGCTTCAAAACCTTTTGAATAATCAAGCTTTGTCTCAAAGAATTTTAGAATGTTGACATTTGCTTAAGGCACTGGCAGACAATTTCATTCCAATGGATTCCTGCCCATTGTGGAATTACGAGCAATGAAAAAGTTGATGCATTGATTTAAGAAGGGAGCTTTAATAGAAGAACGTATGAATCGTCTTCTTTATTTTCACCCGACTAAATTTTTAAAAAACCTGACCTTTAGAAAAACTCATAAACAGAGTATGATTCAGAGCGCAAGGAATGTGATATGGAAGATTCTGGGGAAAGAAAAAGAACTGTTCTAAGTTTTTCTCTCTGGAAAGGCTACGGTGGCTCTATTTAAAGGACTGACTGGACATGACTGCTTACGGGACCATCTCTGTGGAATTACAGTGGGGGATTACCCAGACTATGTTTTGCTTGACTCTGGTCAACCAATGATTTTTGAACATTTAAATAACTGTACAGTACTTTCTGTGTATGAGAGAACACTGTCAGGAAGTATTTGTGGGCCCGTGAACTAACGGCTTAAACGCTATTATTTGGCATTTGTAAAACAAGTAAATAATTGTTCTAGAAATTAACAGACTAATATTTATCGTAGCAGTGAAAGTGAGTGAGATATCCTTCATAATATATATATATATATATATATATATATATATATATTTCTGATATTTTATATTTAAAATAAAGTAAATAAATAACTCTATAAATTTACTTTTTTCATTGATGTGATTTCTCATTCCTCAAATACAATTTGTTGTTGTTACTAATGACACTTGGACAAGCCAAGCTCACTATGCCTTGGCTATGCAAATTAAAGTCAATTGGGAGCGTCCTTCATTTTAATCAGAGCACCATGAAGGTGAAAGTACGACTTTGCTCTACACACATGCTATAGGTACCCGTTTATAGGATAGGCAACCACTCACACCTCATTTATACAAGGAAAGGACAAAGACAGGATAGAGATAGAGATAGAGATAGAGATAGAGAGAGAGAGAGAGAGAGAGAGAGAGAGAGTACATCCATGCCCGAACGCAGGACCTCCTTATCCGCAGTCAGGCACGCTGACTACTATACAGGTTTGGCGGCTCAAATACAATTTAAATTTGCATATGTTCTATCCAAATTTAAAATCTTCCGTATTTAGTATAAAACTGGAGTGAAAATGTAGTTTTATCTATTTCATTATTATTTTGTAAACCTTACACTATTTCAGAAAAAAAATTTGTCTTTTTCTTTAGAGAAAATATTTATGTATGATAAAACAGCAGATGTCAGAAAATTGGGAAATTTTGAATGTCCACACAACAATGACATTTGCTTAAGGCACTGAAGAAACTTTCTAGGTAATACTATCAAGCATCAGATTTTCACAAAAAAAACAATATCTAATTCTCGAAATCTATATAGTGTCCTTTATATACTTTCATTTTAACGGTATCCTTCAATAATTTTTGAAAAATTACCATACTAAGTGGTATCTTGAATCCTTGTTTGTAAATTTATCAATATAGTGTATAAATGTCTTTCAATTTATCAATATAGATAACATGTGAACGGTATCATCTGTCGAATCAAATCACGTAATAGATGCTGTGATCTTATATAGGGATATTTTATCTTGTTTCAAAATTACATCATCGAGAATGTTATTGAGGAGCATCTCAATCTCAGCTTTGCTGTTGATCAGCCAATGGGGTAAGCGGAAAATAATCAACTGAATTTTCATGTGACATTTATTAACAGGAATAAACGTAGAAAGTTATTGAAATCAGTCAATACTTTTATTTAAATTCAATAGAACTATTTTATTAATAAACTTATTCATTTTTGTATTGTCAGCTTTTAAAAATATGTTTTATATCTACTGTTATTATCTTGGTCAGATTTTTTTAAATAATGTTTTATAAATGTGATATATAATTGTTTTATTATTATTCATTTCGATGAAACAATAATTTAATGACGAATAAACCCATTTAAACCTTCCTTTTTGATGTGGATAAATGACAGATAATGATTTGGACAAATTCTAAAAAAATAAGTTTAATTTCATGATTGATTTAATTTTTTTCCTTTAAAGGTTTAATTGCCGAATTCTCTTTAACTGACAAACCAAAATAATTGCAACAAAAAAATTAAAATTTTGAACTAATACTAATTTTTCACAACTTTTTAACATTTAATTACATTACTACATCAATAGCAACTATAGTATTAACTGAGAAAAAATTAGAATAAGTGCTATTTTTAGCTTTTCAATTATTTAGCTACCTTTTAATCAACAGTAATAACATTATGTGAGAAAATTTTGAATTTAATTTATCAACAATTGCTATTTTTAGCTTTTTAACAAAGTAACTCTAACTACTATTAATCAATAACTATAATATTAAAGAGAAAAATAGAATTTAAGTGCTGAATCACTTGTGTGTTTTCAGTTTTTAACACATTTGATTGAATTAATTATCAACACTAATTATAATAGCTAAGAAAATTTAAATTTAAATGCGAAAGTACATTTATGTTTAATTTTTTTAACACATTTAATTGAATTACGATCAACTAATTCTAATATTAATTGAGAAAATTAGAATTTAAATGCTGAGCGACTGTTATTTTTGTAATTTTTAACACACTTTATGGAATAAACATCAATAAAAATTGTAATATTAAATGAGAAGAGACCAATTTATATATTTTGTTAATAGACAGAATGAGATTTCATTAATATGGAGGTTTTGATAGAATATTATTTATTATGTCAAAAATAAATTATTTTAAGAACAAATTAAACTTTTTTGTTGATTCAGAAATTAAATATTTATATAAAATGACTAAAATAAACTGGTTTATCTGAGTAAAAACTATAACATTGTTTAATAAAAATAATAGGAAATGCGTTAGAAAAATTTGTTTCTCAAATTTTTTTTACACCAATACAATACAATTATTATAAATATATGATAAGACAAGGCAATGTTAGGTAGTGCTTTTGATACTTGACTCTACCAATAAGATCTATGCAAGATGGACTGGTCCTGGTGAAATTGTTAAGCATATGTCACCACACTCGTATAAAGTGAAATTACCAGACAGAAATGTGAGACATTCATGTGAACAAGATTTGGAAATGTTATCCTCATTCTCAGGCTGTTGGTGTTATTTTTGAAGAAGACCATGAATTTGAGGAAATCTACTCCACACAAAATTCGCATTATGTCTGTATAAATTGGAATAAGATTGATTTTGACCATCTACAACCAGTTGAAAAGAAACAATTTCGTTCACTTCTGCTTAAACACCAAGATCTCTTTAGTGGTAAAGTAAGAGTTGCTAAAGTTGGTCCTCATCGAATTCGGCTTAAACCAGGTCTAGAGAGAAAAAGACCATTGGTATATCGTATTCCAGAATCTCTTAAAAGTAAAGTTGACGAACAAATAGAAGAGCTATTAAATCTTGGTTTGCTTGAAGAAAGTGACTCGGAAATAGCATATCAGATAGTTTGCGTCAATAAAAAGGATGGAGGAATTCGTTTGTGTGTGGATTTCCGATTCCTGATCTCTGTTACAGTTTTGGATGATTTTCCAATGAAAGAGGCCACTGAATTGATTCAGTCCATTGGAAGAACCAACATAAGCACTTTAGATCTCCTAAAGGGATATTGGGCCATTCCAATGGAAGAAGGCAGTAAGCATTTCACATCATTCAAGACTCATGGAAATCAATATCGGTTTAAAGTCACATGTGTTTTGTTTAAAGAATGCTTCATTCACATTTCATCGTGAAATGAACACAAAACTTTGTATCAATAAAGAGATTTCACAAGAGCGTATATTAACGACCTAGCGATATTTTCTAGCTATTGGAAAGAACATTTACTTCATTTAAATACAGTTTTGACAAAACTTTCAGAGTTAAACTTCACCATCACAGCCTTGAAAAGTATTCTTTTGCGAAGTCCAATATAAAATATTTGGGACATCTGATTGGTTCTCGTACTCATCAACCCGATTCGGAAAAGACCAGAGCAATTGAAAATTTACCTAGATTTACAACAAAGAAAGAGCTTCGCAGTGTGTTAGCCCTTAGCAACTATTAAGAGAGTACATTCCTAACTATTCCAAACTTGTGTTTCCACTTACGGAACTTACTAAAAAGAGAGTACCTGATCATCTTCCATGGACTCACACGCATGATGCAACGTACTATCTGTTGAATAGGGCATTGGTCCAGGCTCCTCAACTTTATTCACCGATACCAGGAAGACCTTACGTGATAATCTGATGCATCTCAAATTGGTGTGGCTATCACAAAGAAGTAATGATAATATGCAACCTGTTGCATATGCCAGTCAAAAATTGACCCCTGCACAACAAAAATGGTCGACAATCGAAAGGGAGTGTGGAGTCTAAAGTTCGAATCCTATGTGTTTGGCACGGAAGTAGAATTTTTACGGATCATAACCCTTTACCCTACTTAACGAGATGTGCTCCACAATCTTCTAGGCTGCAAAGATGGGCTTTTACATTGCAAAAATATAACATCACAATGAAACATTTCCCCGGCGCTAAAATGTTCCATGCTGACGCATTATCACGTTTATCGTGAGAAAAAAACTATATCATAATGTGAAATTTGCCATTTGGAATTATTTGTTTATTTTATATATTTTTCTTCAAATGTTTTAATTAATGAAGTGTTCATTTGCATACTATTATAAGTATTGCGTTTATTTATTTATTACATTACATACATTCAGACTTGTATGCTTGATTCTTGAGATCCGCTTGTAAGTCTTCGTCGATAATAGGACAATTAGCACAATGACAGATGTACAACCACAGAAGATAACGAAGAAAACACAAAGGGCCACGGTGGGAATCGAACCCACACTCCTACGCTCTCAAGCCATTAGCGGAGTGATGCTTTGACCACTCAGCCATGGAGCGCCCGTTTAATTTTCTGTTGGTAAAATGTTCTATGAGTATTATATAAAATTTTTGTTGAGATATTTTACAATTTGCATAGTTTAATGCTATTATTTTAGATACTTATTCAATCGTGTTATATATTTGCTTTGTTAAAATTCTTTTAGACTAAAATAATTTAAATTAGCAATTAATAGTTAGTAATATTCATTTAAGGATGACTATCACCATTTATCAGTTAATGTTGCGTTTATTGCGTATTATATATTTTTTGTTTAGTTATTTCCATTCTTTACTAGCTTAACTAATGTGTGATAAGTCAATGCAATTTTATTGTCAGATTAAGTATCATGGAGATACTTCAATCTTGCAGGGGGGTGTAGTGTTTAGACATCTTCACCAGAGTGTGTGTTTATATATAATTTTAGTTAAGATTTTATGTAATTCATCGTAAAATTGTCTCTAGCCTGATCGAATGAAGGGCTCAGATATCACAAGATTGGGTTTGGAGATCGTTACTCGGACCTCATTGTATTGGTACAAATTAATAATCTTGAGATCAGTAAACCAATCATTAATCCCAAAATTATTAACTCGAAATGAAGTGCGATGAGTAATTCGTAAAATCCTTATTAAGGTTTTTATTAAACCCAATTAGCCCTACTGTGCATTACGTTTTCAAAATTTTGATCGTAAGCTGAATATGTAGTAACAGTTATTTCTCCAGAATTGGGTTTGAAGTTCAATTAAAACAAACCAAGCAAATTATTCAGAGCAGGGAAAAGTGTGCCTTTGAACTCAAAGCGTTTGTTAAACTAGCGCAATTCTCCTTTTCATGCAAGTCTCATATCATTAATGAGAACGCTCGTTAATTATTTCGTTATTAATGAAAAATTTGAGAAATTTCATGAAAGCAGAAGCAGTTGCATATTTTAGTAAACTGTGCTTGCTGTGTACAACGCTTTAAATCAATTTGGGTTTCGATTTTTTGAAAGAAATTTATTTTTTGATACACATTTATAAGTAACAAGTCCTTGTTAAAATACCAAATTATTGCAAAGGAATTTTCTTTCTGTTTTCTCATTTTTAATATGTGACACATGATTCTGTGCATTTAATTATAATTTAATGTTATGATCTTTTGTTTTGGGAACACTGCAATAAATATGTAAAATCTCACCTTTAAACACTTATATAATCTGCAATATTTATCGTTATGTCACAATTTTGTAAAACTTGGTTTCACATGTTTGATTCTTGTAACGTAAATTTCAATTATATCTTAATCTAATCAATATATTTTTTACACTTAATTGATTTATGTAGATAATCTGTTTACATAATTTTTCTCCGCCTATAATTTTAATCATTCTAGCGGGACCCAAGCAAATTTGTAGAACTTCATTCGAGTTACGTAGGTACTCGGAAGATCACCAGTATCCATGTCCCCGTGTGAGTTGTAAGGTCTTACAACAAGTATCTTTAGTCACAAAATTTACTTCCTAACAAATTACATTGTTTCATGAAGTGAAGATAAGAGTTCTAAACTAATAAATTGCATTTCTTATAAGCCCTAACTTACACAGTAGAAAGTTTTGAAATCTTCAATGCCAATAAATACTGAAATTAATGAGGTTTTTGTTTCTATATTGCTGTTCTACTTTATTGGAGTAGGATAGAAATTTATAATATCAACAGAATCAAAACTATAATTATAATTCCTTCGAAATAGTATTTTAATACCCAGGAGTTATTTAAAATAAAAGAAAAATCACCATTAAAATTTGTTACTGATATGATTATTGAAAGTTATTTTGCAGACATGTTTACTATGAAGCAATTTTTGAATGTTCTTAAAGATAGTTAAGTATTGACAGACATTTTAATCTCAGGTTTTCAAACAGATAAACACCAAAACATTGGCTCAAAATTAATTAAATAACTAAATATGTCAAAGGTAATACGTTCATATGTGTAATAGACTTGAAATTATTGTAGAATAGTAAAAAAAATTTAAACCATTAAGATAGTTGGATATGTAATTAATATACACTAGAAATTTGCGAAATAGTTAATTTTATAAATTAAAATAAAAACTGATTATTGAGATGTGTATATGATCATTTACTATAATCGTACATGTTTTTATCATAGCAATATAGAACACTTTTAGCTATATGAAATTCATATGTATATCTTCACATTAATCTTAATGCCGACCAATGGCTGAGTGGTTAGCGTTCCTGACTCTTGTGCTGTGGGTCCCGGGTTCGAATCCCGGTTCGGGCATGGATGTTACTATCTCTCTGTGTTTCTCTGTCCTTTCTTGTGTGTTGATGTATGAATGTGGCCCGCCCTATAAACGGGTCTGTGGTGGTATGACGCGGGTAATGCTACTCGCTTCCGTGACTTGGTTCACAGGTGCCCGCTGGGTAACGACAAATGAGTAGCAGTTTCCGGCCTTGTTGTGGCGAAGGGTTAGTCACCCAAGTGCCCGCCGTTGTTAAAAAAAAAACATTAATCTTAATATTATATTACTAGAGTGTTCTAGAAATGTAATTGAGATCCTTATCAAAATTAATCGGTCAATTTAAAATTATCATATTCAACTCATAATATAGGCTCTCTCGAAACCTATCACTATACAGTAAAATAGTAAAAGCTTTGACCTATTAAGTTCAACTAATAAATTAGTATTGACTAACGAACAACTAAGTAATTAGTTTCATTAACTAAAAGTAAATAATTTTTGGTTTAAATTACAAGTACAAAGTCTCATAAACTGGTGTTTCAAGATTCTTAAGTGCAGACATATTTACTTAGATAATTTTCATACAAAATTAATTTTATAATTAATGAAAATTTTTCTAGAATGTTAAAACATCAGAACTTTTTTAAAAGCTAATTCCTCAAAGCACATGACCAAATTGATCATTACAGCAGCTCTATGTATTAAAATGTACACATGCATGACGATGTAATAGAAACCTTAGTAGCAATCAGCTGTATAAAACAAATATAGAACAATCTCATAATCATCAGAAATCTTGACTGTACAAGCTGACTTAATGACGAAATTAATGCTTAGGTGAGAAGACTTCTGAATAAAACTCGTGGAAGTTTAGGATAATTTGACATTTTGAATATTTAATAATAGATTTTCTGAGAGTATATAACTATCTTTGACTGTGTGTGGACCAAGAAAAATCAAATGAAATAAATTATCCGACTGAAGGAAAAAAGTTTAAATTATTCAAAATACTTTTTCTGATCCTTCTTACTTTAGGCAGCATTTTCGACCTATACATCAATAATTGAAGGATATTAGTTGGTATGAATTTTTAACATGCATAAATAGTCGTAAACTTTTAATTAGAACAAGTATGAAATGAAAATATTCATTAGCTAAATGGGCACAAAGTCATTTTTACGCATATCATTTTGAATACTTTTTTGAACTAAACAATTTCACTTTTAACAGATAACTTTTAATAAGTATATGTAATGTTACAACTTTACTTCCGTTTATATGCTATTTCTCTTTTTCAAACAGCTTAAACGCTGTTTGAAAAGCATTAAATCATTGATTTAATTTTTTTCTAGGATGACAGTGGATGTTTACTCGTTTGCAAAGTTGTCGTTAAATGGTATCGATTGGGTATTGCTAGTTTTGTCAGTGGTACCACCTATACAGGTGGTCGCTGCGGCATGGAGGACAGAGTTACTCTCTCAAAAGTAGCTGATAAATATGAATGAATTCGTCAAATTATTCGCCAGTTTTGTGAAATAAATAAAACATTCCTGCAAAAAGTAAAATATTAAAGGAGTTATTATCTTTATTTTTTAAACTTTTTTGTTTAATAAAAAGAAATTAATCACGTTTCTTTTTTTCCTTACTTCTACCCTTTGTTTATATATGTATAAATATCTCAAAGTATCTCTGTATGAATATTCTATACAAATTCACATTTTAGTAAAAAATTAATATTTAACAACAGTTCGGTGTTGTGAATATGTATGTAAATGTTTCAATATTTTGTGAATTACTGATTTATAGCCATTTTCTATTTAGTATATGTGTTTTGACTTGGTATGTTTATGTATTTGCCATTTTGAGATTATCCATAAAGTGATTGTTTCATTCGTTCCAGTTCAGACAGCTTCAAGAGTGACTAGTAGCAAAACAAATTTCGCTCATATACACTATCACGTTACGTCAATATACGAAAGTTACGTTATACAAACGCATTACGAAGTGTTAACCCTGTTCAGCTTTGTCTAGACATGTTCTTTTCTAATATTTTTTATCACTGTTCTAAATTTAACTTATTAATTTAATGAGGCCTAATATACTCTATAAACTATGGAGATATATTAAATTTAAATATTTTAGTATGTTACTGAATGAAGAAAAATATTATACAATACTAGTAACATTCTTAATTTGATTTTCGTTACCAATTTTTCTGTAATTTAATATACTTTTGAATAAATTATTTTTACGATTATTTTGAGATATAAGAGTGAAAACGGAAATGAGAATTTAAAATCGTTTGAGAGTTAATATATTACACATTTTAATCTTTAATTCATATTTATATATCGATATTTTGATTTATACTATTTTAAATTTTAAGAATTGTTTGTGCATTGGAAAACCAAATATTTTTATTGCAATCCATAAAAGAAATAATTAATCATCGTAGGTTTAAGCGATTTTTCCTGATTTATTCATTTCAGTAAAACTTTGAGCTAGATTTGAACCTCGAATTTCATCAACAAAAATTAAATATTGTTTATCAATTACAAATCTTTATTAACTTATGATTCCCTATTTATATATTTATGTATTTCTTAAATATATATATTTATCAAGTACTATATTTTATATTTAAACTAAAGACTCATTTTAATTCAGTCCGTTTAATACCTGATAACCAGCATTTTTCTTATATTTTATTGAGTTTCTGTTATTATGGTTGTGTTTTTGTGCCAAGTAGTAAATTTTACAGTGAAATTGCTTTAAATTATGAATGTAAAGAGCCAAACATTCAAACTACTTCAAAGTAAATGTAGTGATCAGGAAGGTTTCAATTGCAGTCTCATTTCTAATAAATATATATTGATATGTTATACTGAGTGTGAAAATTGAAATTTATTTTTGTTCTATTAATATCGAGTCATCATAATGGTACAATTTTAAAGGCTGAAATTAAACGTGATAGGGATAATGTGGTAGATTTAAGATGTTTCTTATAACGATACTAGATCCCTCTCGTTATATAAGGCAGATGAATTAAATATATTAAAAGAACACCTATTAATTTTCTGCATGCATTGTGAGTGAAATGAAGACACCACACGAAAGAAGCATTTAATTAAATAAAAAAAATCATAAAAATACATTTTTCATTTCGCCGTGGCCTTTTCACCCAATACATTATTTCTAACAATGTACTAGTCGAATACAGCATTCAACCGATTTTGAAAATATAAAGATTTACCTAATATATAATTTGAAATTTTTACATTAATCTTAATTTATGGACATGAGTGTATATTATAAGGAGAATTCAGAATCACACAGAAATTGAACTCTAAAATAAAAATTTCACAAGTAGAATTATCACACACATCTTGAAGAATATGTAAATTACAAGAAACCACCAGATGGCGCTGATAGTACGTCACAATGAGGAGAGTGTAAGAGAGGGGTTTATAAGGTATGGTTGCAAAGTAAAACTGTTCACAAGCGCTTTAAAAGGCCTTTCAGTGCAATAACATCATAGCTATGGCACAAAGGAAGCATTTAGATGTTTTACGTTGTAGAATTATCGGCCGTCTGTAATGTAGATGTACCAAGCTGGAAGTATCCGAGGAACTTGGAATCGCCCAGAATGTCATCTCCAGGCTTTGGTAATGGTTCCAAGATGATGGTAATGTGAGTAGACGTTACAGCACAGGTCGTCCCCGAGTTACAACGCCGAATGAGGACCGGTATTTGGCAGTTACTGTCAAAAGAAAGATGGAGCACAACATCAGACCTGTCTCGTCAGCTCTCTTCAGATACCGAGAGTTTCAAGTACGTGAGTAGTACGAGAGTTTCAAGGCAGACTGTACAGACGCTTAGGGCACATTGGTCTATAAGCTCGTAAGCCTGTCAGATGTGTTCCACTTACCGCAACTCACTGTCGGCAGCGGTTAGCCTGGAGTAGATAGCATGCATTGCGACCACCACAACAGCGGTCTTGTGTGATGTTTTCCGACGAGTCCAGGTTTAGTTGTCAGTCCGATTCTCGACTTTTTCTCGATTCCGGACTTTTACTCGATTTTACTCGATTCCGGACTTTCATATGGAGAGGGCCTGGTACCCGTTATCACCAAGAGAACACCATTGAACAACACCATTACGATGGTGCAGGATTGCTCGTTTGATAGGAATTAATTTGAGTTCCAGAACTAACCTACATGTTCAGAATGTAATCATGACAGGCTACATCAATCGGAATGTCATTCTGGAACAACATGTACGTTTGTTTCGGGGCGCCATGGGTGCAGAGTTTCTGTTTATGGATGACAACGTCTGTATTGCATCATCAGGGGAGCATAGTATGTATTAACCATCATACCAACCATGTTATATTGGTTTTTGTAAATGGGTTCATTTTTGTAATTTGCTGCTGGAAGTAAAAATCACAATTTTTACTAACGATATCAAACATATAACATCTTTTTGCTCTTTACCTTTTGTTTAATAAATAGACTTTACAAATAAGTCAAATTTGTTTTGCTTCTGTCTCTTTCTTTGCCTGAACTTGCATTATCCTTAATTTTTGGACACGAGTGTAGATATTTATTCCCTAAATTCCATAGCAGCTAAATTATCGAGGTAAAATGTCAACATTTTGTAAGCTAAAAACAATATCGCAATTTATAAAACCATTTTATAAAATTTACTATTTCAATTATTGGATGATAAAGCCAGAATTATGATTTATAAAACTATTGTCTACTAAAAATTACTATTTCAATTATTGGATGATAAATCCTAGAAATTTGAAATGGCAAGTACTATGTATACATTAACATTGCATATACATAAATTTATACATTAATAAATATTATTCTTTCAAATGTTCATGCAATGCATATAGCAACGTTGATAACAAGTATTCTTGGTTGTTTCTAAATCGCTGAGAACTATTTGTTTCTTGATTCAATCTGAAAAGATAAAACAAAATTTTAAGACTAAAAATATTTTAATTACAAAAGTAAAAAATGCAATAATAAATGTATCCACAACTTATAAAGCCTTAAAGCCATTTGAAATTTTATTAACATTTTTAGTTAATTGCTAAATTAAATAAGAAATACTGTTCAGGTTATTTATATTTAACGATCATAGAAAATGAGAAAGAATTTCTAAAATGATAAATAGTATGGAACAATAGATTGTCATAGAGAAATAATTTATTTCATATGCATGTTAAAGTTTAACAAAGAATCTGTTTATGGATCTAAATAAATGCAAGCTATTTAGAATAATAGGCACATTTTCAATAAATAAATAAATAAATAAATATAAATAAATATATATATATATATATATATATATATATATATATATATATATAAAGAAGCACTTTCTATTTAAAATATTGCAATTTTTTACTGTCATTAAAATTGTTTTCTTCACATTTTCTTTTGTTGATATTTTTTCTAAGATAATAGAAAATAATGGTGATGAAATTGGCTTTGTTAGTTACAGTTAGTATAAACTATTTTTTTAATTTATTATTTAAAACAAAGGCGATCGTCGAAATTTTGTCAAGTTGTATACTTATATTATGCAACGATCCTAATAAATGTATTACAAAAGAATTTAATTTTGGAAGTTTAATCGTAGCTGGAAACTGTGGTCAAACATTTATCAGAAATTGAAAAAAAAATTAGAAAATGATTTATAATTTTTTAATTTTACAAAAATTTATAGAAATATTTAACGAAACTTTAAAAGTGAACAGTTTGTTAAAATTTGAAGAATTTGTTTTCTTCATTTCTAAACACAGCCCATTATCTACTTTATTTAATCAAAATATCGAAGAAGTTTGCAACATTTAATTTGAAAAGTGTGTTAAATTTGAAAGCCATGCTGAATACAATCCCGGGCAAAATAAAACAAGAATAAATTTCCCAAATCATCGATTAATGTAATGCGATTGTGTCATAAAACAATATTTTTTTCTTTTCTCCTGGCGAAAACTTTTTAAACAATACTCTCTTCAATTTGGATAGCATATACTCTGTTGAAGTGTGAAATTCTTCACTTCTGCAGAGTCTTAAGGATTTAATTATTTTGTAGATGCGTAGGATTAAAAAATAAATGAAAAATTTTTTTTCATGGAAAGTTAGCTGAACTGCTTAGAATTCAAAACATCTCTGTAAATTTTATGTAATGGTATTATTCTCTCAAATGCGTAATTTTGTTAATTTTAATTATAAATATTTTTTTAATTTATATGAGCTCTGTTGATTCGAAAACTAACACTGAGCTGTTATTTTGCATTAGAATGAGATGTGATTTGACTTATCGTTTATTACCCATGAATAGAATACCGTAAAATATTACAATGAAAATGTCTTCTTCCTCTTAGAGTTGGTTTTGTAAGTCATTGGGCACCTCTGCTTTTATTAGCATTTTGTACTATTAACTCCAAACCTAATGTTTCCTAGTTCCAGCTGCTCGGGTCACCCACTTTATTCATAAAGTCCGATAACCCTGTAATGGAGTCTAGGTGTAATTCTCTAGTATGGATGATGCCTAAAGAAGTTAATCTAGGGAGGGGGGCAAGGACCTCACATTCGTATGTTTGGTCGTTTCCTCTTGCATGATATTTCCTGTAGATAGGATCTTGCTGAAACAGTCCCATTTTATGGACGTGTTTTCTGAAATAGCAGTGACCAGTTATGAAGCCTAAGATTAAACGTATCTTCTGCCTAGAGCATCTTAGAATTTAAGAGGCAAACCTCGCTGGTGATCTCCACAGATCATACTTTTAGCGTGGGTATGAAAATATCTTACTTTTGGGGAAAATATATCCTTTGCTTAGAATTGAGCACATATATATCATTCATCGAAATTAGTATCAAGTATTGTAGAATAAATGTACAACAAAAATCTACGAGCATAGCAGTTCAAGCGCCATAAACAGCTTACATAATTAAATTTACGAGAACATTTCGATTTTTTTTAAATACTTTCCGAAGGTGAAGTTATGCATAGTATTGCATCAGGATATTTAATGCTAAACATACAGCGCTCTACTTAACCTAATTATGAAAGGCTTTCCAAAGAAGCTAATCTGAGCAAAAGTTTTTTTGGAAGATCCTCCTCTGCTTCATGAAAAAATTAGAAATTCAAGAGTATGCATTGAGCACAATGCAGTTGAGTTTTCGCAATTACGATTAAGATGATATAATTAACAATCACATAGTTGTAGTTTGCGAACATTTTACAAGTTTCCAAAATGCATTTTCTGAAAGTTAAGTTTGTCATGTAATTGTGAAAAATTCTTATCCTTGCTGACATGAGGAAGGAATTCAGTTAAAGTTTCTCAATTACAACGGATCAGTTAAGCCAATCAGAAGGTCATATTTTTGTAAACATATCGCATTTTGCGATACGTAAAAGTACAAAATTTGTCCATGGAAATTGCAAAAAATTTAGCTGAATTCCGGCCTCGAAAGCTATGGATTATTTTTGTGTTTATACGATAGATTATAAAGATTATAAAGAAGAAACTAACATAAAACTTACGAATTTTACCCTGTACAAATATTTTGTTCCTTAAAGAAAGAACCTTAAATTTTCTATTTGGAGTTCCAACCCCTCTGATGCGGGGTCCAAGGCAATTGAATTAATCAGACTCTAATTTCTATACTATTTTACGTTAACAAAACACCCAAGTTTGCCATGTTTTAATTCTTGTTTCTATAACAATAGTATTTTACAAAAATATATACATATTAACAGATAAAAATTTTGAAATTGTTAACAGAATTGATGTTAGATTAGAAAGTCAAAATATAGACTGAATTAGGAGTAGGGCAACATAACTCGGAAGATGTCAAATTATGATTACATAACTGACATATAAGGCAAAAAATAGAATTTAATCATACGGAGAATCACTTCATCGTTTTCCTAAATCACATATTTAGTAATCTGATTTTTACCATTTCTAAAATGTTTAACATTGCTCTTTAACAAATAAAAGTAAAAAAACTTTATTTTTGTTTGTTAAGGTTCATCAGAAATAGAAGATCTTTCTCACGATTTTCCTTCTCAAATTGAATGGAGTGTTTGAATTATAACTGCAAGTAAGTTATTCACGTAAAACTTTTACGTAATTCTTGCAACTCTGCTGTTTTTTTTCATCCTACCTCATGTTTTTTATAAATAGATGAACCTAATACCATTCAATTAAGAACGTCACTGTTTTCATATGGGAGTTTCATGTGACTGGGAAAAGATATGCTGAGACCCTTAAATTAACCTTCCAAAGAATTCCTGTACAATTGGTTTTAACAGCGGATCGCTGTGCTTATAAATGAAAATTATTTCACAGCAGGTTTCTCATACATATTTGTATGTAAATTTTATTACCAAGTTAAAAAGTGGCCTTGATGTCTCCTGCAAGAAGTAGAACGTACAATCCTATTTATGATCTTGAAGATGTTTATGATTTAAGTTTATCGTATCACACAGTACACTAAATATCTATCCCGATTGACGTATGAGACGACGGATTATTAGGACTTATACTGACGGACTGCTGCTCACGTTAGTCAGGATGGTACGAGTGTCTGCAAACTGTGAAATCCACTTGTTCAGAATGGTCATAACAGAATAGTGGGTGGAATTTCTATGACCCATAATTACTAAGATAGACACGTTACTCGCATGACGTTAGGGGATCATATACAGTAAAAGCTTCTTATTCGCGCTTCGTGATTCGCATTTTCACTATTCGTGGATTAAAAAATTGCGACCCAATTCCTGTCTTCGCGGCTAAAAATTTCTTCATTCGCGGATCTAATAAGTACATACATAATAATAAAAGGATTCCAAAAGACATCCAACCCAATATACTTTGTAAATGCCGTCAAATGGACTAATAAAAATAGTAAAATATATCTCATTAACACTTTACCTAAAGTATGTTGTTAAATAATATCGCCGAGGACATTGACATAAGCCGCTTACGCCGCGATCGGTGTTTTCGAGAATGTAAGCAAACAGAATGAAACCAACCTTATTACTCAATCAATAAAGTATATTTTTAAATGTTGCTGTTTCGTTCTATGGTAAAAGCAGTTTTGCGTGTTTTATTGTTTCGTCGTTCACATTCGTTTAAAAAAATTGTGATGGAGTAATACGTCTCTAACGCTCTTTTTCTAATTTATAATATCAACTAAAAATTGTGAAACTAGTTTTGACACAAAAAAAAAATCTATGTTACCGCTTAAAGTAAAAATAGAAATACTTGATCGTTTACGCTTTGGAGAGTAATTTGCAACCACATCACGCTCATTCATTGTAAAGGAATCAACTGTACGATCAATAAAAAAAGTCCAAAGATAAAATGAGGTCGTATGTAGTTTCAATTTCAATTGTCAGCGAAAATTGTTCGTGGTGCAGCAATGGATAAAATGGAAGTGGCGTTGTCATTATGGATCGAAGACCGCAACCAAAAAAGGGTGCTTTTGAGTGGTCCAATGATCCGGGAGAAGGCAAAGCGTCTTTACGCTCTTTTAAAGAACTTGATAGTAGTTGTAGTGGTGAATGTACAGATGGAGGATTCCAATAATCGGAAGGTTAGTTCAATAAATTTAAGGTGAGACAGTCATTACATAACTTGAAAATCGTTGAAGAAGCAGCATTTGCAGACACTGCTGCAGTAGAATGATATCCTGAAGAATTTGCAAACCTAGTAGCTGATGGGGGATACAAACCTGAGCAAGTATTTAATTCAGAAGAAACTGCCAAACAAAACATTCATTTCTAAAAGCGAAAAGTTTATTCTTGGATTTAAGTCAGTAAAAGATAGAGTTACAGTGCTGCATTGTTCTAATGTATCAGAAGATCGTGTCATTAAATCACTGATGCTTCACAAATCGTTTACTTCTCGGGCTTTAAAAATAATCAAAACAAGGACAATCTGCCAGTGTCTTGGTGTGCTAATAAGAAAGCGTGGGTTACAAGTGCTATTTTTTGCGACTGGTTCGGGAACTGTTTTGTTTCTGAAGTTGAAACTTATTAAAAAAAAAACAGAATTTAGACCTGAAAGCACTTCTAGGTTTGGACAATCACTAGGTCATCCTTGCGAACTTGAAACTATGCATCCAAATATAAAAGTGACATTTTTACCTCTCAACACGATGGCTTTGCTTCAACCTATGGACCAAGCAATAATCCAGTCCTTTAATCTCTTTTTACATCAGACGAACCTTCAAAATCATATTGGATAATATGAGTGTAATCTTGATATGAATGTTATGGAATGCTGGAAGAAATTTGACATAGCAAAATGGAACGTAAACATAAGAAAAACATTGGAAGAACTGAAGCCACACACATTGAAGTCACGCTAGGAAAAAACTGTTGCCTGCTCTGACTGCTGAAAATGACGAAGAATCTGTGCAAGTTCAAACTTCGACTGCAAACATAGCCGAAATCGAGAATGGAATAGGACGAGATGGGTTCGAAGAGATAGAATCAAATGACATTCAGTAATTGCTTGAATCGTAAGATGAAGATTTGACTGAAACCGACTTGGTGGAAATGTTGAATTCACAGCCCATTGAAGAAGAGGCTTGAACAATAACTGGAAACATGACATTTAATTTGAAAAATCTTATTGAAGGTTTAAGAATGGCAAATGAGCTTTGCGATTTCCTTATGAACATTGATTCGTCTATGGAACGAAGTCTTATTAATTATTAAGAGACAAATTTCTAAAGCAACTGCTGTATATCAATCTGAATTGAAGGAGCTTTTAAAAACTGCCAAGCAAGAAAAAAGTACAAAATTCTTCTTGCCTAAGCCTTAAAGATAATTAATCAAAATGTTCAAAAACTTCAATTGAGATTATATATTATATTATATTAATATATATATATATATATATATATATATATATATATATATATATATATATATATATATATATATATATATATATATATATATATATATATATATATATATATATATAAGGGACGCATCCTTTATAATCCCATATTTATATTACGATTCCGTTTTGATGGTTTCTATATTCGCGGCTATTTATGGAATATATACCACGCGAATAAAGAGATTTTACTGTATTTCTTACAAGAACTCTAATAAGAAATATAATTATTTTCAAGAAAACTGTCTGCTGGATGATTTCAGTGACATTTGCAGCACCATGGACAGTTAGGATTTGATAAGCTTCAACGCTACATTTCAACTTTTCAGTCAAGTGAGTGTTTTTTTCTTGCGCACAACCCAAACTGCGCTGAACGAATGCGTTTAAAATTCCATCAAATCAGAATAAAAGACATGAAATGTCCATTATAAAATTGGCAAACAAGTTTGCTGGAGTAAAATATAAATTTGAATCTTGTTTAAAAATTAATTTGGAATAAAGCGAATGCGTTCTAAGCAATGGAAAATTCCAATTAGAAAGCAAAGATATTTGGATGAGGTGTTTCCCCAAAATTAAGTCCAGTAAATTGAAGACAGCGTTGTGAAAAAAGGTAAGACGAAGGTGGTTAAAATTAGGACATTCAATTAAGATATGGTATATAGTTAAAACTATTTTACAACTCGAACACAGAGGTGCAGGTTCCTTAAATAAAATATTACTATGAGTCAAATGAGTATGACTGATTCGCAGTGGGGATAAAATAACGTCAGCACACTTGTATGAGATATTAGTCCAGCTCCGAATGAAAGGTTTAATACAGATGAGTTTGTTACTTGCATATTACAAAAATTCTGCCAAATAGAATGCGCATATACAGATATTGAATACTTGATGTCAGCATAAAGGGTTGCTTGGTCTACAGGGTCTTTACCTTCTTTAGCAGCGAAGTATGCTAGTTCATTGCCTGTAATATCGACATGACTAGGTACCCAGCAAAGCAAAATTTCGAAACGATTATGAGATATTTCATTCAATAAAACTAAGATTTTATTAACCAGGGGATGAAAATGTTGAGGAAAGTTGTTACACAATGCTCATATTGTCAGTATAAATGCAGAATTTGCAGCGGCGAGAACATTTGTTTATGTTAAGAGCTTTGGTTTGGTTTATCGTTCAACGGTCATTTTTTGCAAATGAAGGCTAAATAGACCGGGAACTACGGTTTAAAGTGGATTCAGAACCACTATAAACATCTATGCCCAAGATGGGATTAGAACCCACGAACTATTGAACCGAAGGCAAGGTTTGGTTTGTTTGTCGCTCAACGGTCATTTTTTGCACACGAGGGCTAATTAGATCGGGACCTACGGCTTAAAGTGGATTCCAAACCACTACAAACATCCATGGCCAAGGTGGGATTCGAACCCACGAACTGATGAATCGAAGGCAAGAGCGCTAACCATTCGGCTGCCAGCTTGGCGAACTGAAGGCAAGAACGCTAACCATTCGGCTGCCAGCTCGGCGTAAAGAGCTTTCAAAATGACGACAATTCAGCAGTGTAAATAGAAGAGATTGACGGAATACAATAAATATAGATATTAGTTCCATAAATTATGCCACAGCCGACATGTCTCTGTTTTTGAAATATCAGTAAAGATTAGGAAGTTATTGTGAAATTGATTCCGATGAATGCCATAAATTTGTTTGAAAATTATGGGAGCAGTATGTTCTTTGCTAAATAGGGCTAAGTTGTTTCAATTTTATTTTTTTTATTTTTCTTATTTGTGGAAAAGCCCATGCAGGAATGCTTTTGTAGTGGGCAATCTCAACTGGGGTTATATGAAGATCAGCTTCCTCTAGGTTGAATCTTGGCATAAAAGGGAAGAATCCAAGAGGGCGAGCGTTAAAATGTCTCTTTAACGTAGAGTTAATTCTAGCAGATTTTAGTGGATGGTTTAGAGTAGAAAAACATTTGAAATAATAATCAAGGGAAAGCTTAATGGGACGTATTTTTAAAGGAGGTATGTTGCAATTAACGTAGAGACTGTCGACAGGTGAGTTGCGAAACGCTCCACTACAGATACAGAGTGCAGCGTGGTGAATCGGGTCTAACCATTTTAGGGCAGAATTTGAAGTTGAGTCATAAGCCACACTGCCATATTCGATACAAGGCAATATAACAGACTGGTAGATTCTGCACAATGAGGTTCGATCAGCACCCCAAGAAGTGTTGGAAAAAATTTTAGTATGTTAAGAGAGTTTTCACACTTCTTGTGCAAAGGTAATATATGGGGCAAGAAAGTAAGTTTATTATATCAAAACGTACCACAAGGTATCGTATCTTGTTAACAGGAATGGATACTTCATTATGTTGGATATTGGGATCAGGATGAAGGCCACGTTTCCTACAAAATTGGATTCAACTGCTCTTACTTGGTGAAATGGTATAGCAATTTTTGTCACACCAGTCAGTAAATTGATTTAAAACCTTAGGTTAATAAACCTTAATAACCTTAGAAATATAAAAATAAATAATGTCACGCTAAGTACACTACCCTGAGGAACGCCCTCAGTTTGAACAAAAGATATAGACAAAACAGACCCAATGCGCACTTTAAATTTTTTTCCAGGAAGTTTCGAATAAAAAGTGATATGCTACCCCGGAGATTAAAGTCATGTAATGCCCAAACAATTCCATAACGCCAGGCTCTATCGTAAGCCTTCTCAATATCTAAGAATTTTCATACAAAATGGTTCCTACGAACGAAAGCGGTTCTTATGTCATTTTCTCGATCAATAATATTGTGTAAAGTAGATCTACCCTGACGGAAACCACTTTGCTTCTGAGGTATACGCCTATTATTTTTTTCTTAGTAAAAAAGGGTCATTTACCAAGCGTTCTATTGTTTTACAAAGGCAGCTTGTTAAGGCTATAGGACGATAATTTAAAGGGTCTTTAGGATGCTTTCCTGGCTTTAGGATAGGGATGACTATTGCTTCTTTCCACATAGAAGGGAAAATATTTTCCTGCCAGATTCTGTTTGAGAGAGCAGGATATTAGTAAGAGAAAATGGTCTTAGATGGCGGAACATTTGATAAGTAATTCCATCTAGACCTGGGCTGGTATTATGAATCTTTGATAGAGCTTTTTGCAGCTCATACATATTAAATTAGCAGTTGTAGGGCAACTGTTCAAAATTATTAAAATTTATGTTGTTATGCTCAGTATGACTCTTATACTCTTAGAAAAAAGGCGTGTAAGAGTCAGATTTGGACACACTTGAAATTGCTTCAATTATATTAACTACAACCTCAGCAGAAGAATAAACAGCAATGTTAGTATTCAAGATCGGGAAAGAGAATTCTTAGTACAAGCCATTAGCTGCTTTCACCTTTTTCCATACAAACTTGCTAGGAGTGCGAGATGTGATAGATGATGTATATCGTATCCAAGAGTTTCTTTAACTTAGACGACGAATCTTGCGGGCTATAGCCTTTGCTATATTAAAGGTAATTAGATTATTAATAGTAGGATGTCTTCAAAAGATACTACAAAACGTTTTTTGTTCACAGTACGCTGTTGCACATCCTTCATTCCACCAGGGATTTCACAGCTTTCGAGGATGAGAGGAATATTTTGGAATCGTTATTTCAGCAGATTTTATAATAGTATTTGTGACTTTAATAACAGCATCATTTTTATCAGTGTTTGTGATCATTTCTTCTGTAATAATAGCGAGTTCTGCAAAAGTATACCAGTCTGCTTTGTAATACTTAAAGGTGGTATGTCGTAAGCCAATTGAAGGTGTAGCAGCAAAAGTAAGAATAACATGAAAATGGTCACTCTTATACAAATCATTTTCAGTGGTGAAGTTCAAATGAGGCAATAAAATAGGAGATCAAATAGCCAAATCTAGGGAATGAAACGTTTTTGTAGAGGCATGAAAGTGAGTTTTTTCCTTGTTATTTACCAGACAGAGGCAATGATAAGTTATCAGTTGTTAGATCTGTTGACCACGAGAATTAGTATAAGCATTTCTCCACAGAGCACTATGACCATTAAAATCAACTATTAATACATAAGGAACAGAATGTTGCTGAAATTGTTTATTTAAGTTGTTTTGGGAATGACATTACGTGATGGTAAATAAATGTTAGTGATTTAGAAATTAATATGCATCCCAACTGCCACAGCTTGCAGCGAAGAAGTAAGGGAAATACTGTGTGAGGGTAGTTTTCGAAGCAAGGATACATACCCCACTTCATACGGCATCATCAGGTGTATCCTTTCGAAAAGGCGTGTAACCTTTTATTTTCCAAGTAGTATGAGATTTCAAGTTGGTTTCTTGGATGAATAGAAAAGCAGGAAAGTGTGAATTTATTATGTCTTTAATGTCAGATATGTGTGGGGAATACATGGCAATTCCAAGAAAGGAGGCCACCATTATGAAGGGTTCTTTTTACGATGGTGAGTTCGGTTCTCCGCAATCAACTCAAAGTTATCGATATCAGTATCCATATAAAAATGGCTGTCTGCACGAAAGCTGACTTTAACTGTAATAACATTTGATTGATTTTTAATCTTAAGCTTTTTTCTTGTATCAGAGTGACTTGTCTTTTGTGGCTTTAAAAAGATAGACTTCTCTGTAGTAGGTTTGCTTAATGTCTCAGGTATAAAAATGGTTGTAATTGATTAAGTGTCTGTACAGCAGTTGATGCTGTTTTTTTCAGTACATGAGCATATGGCTTATTAAAACTAGTTAATGGTATTTGAAAGTTTTTTAGCTTCTTGATACGAGATAGCTTGCGTAGTTTTTATCCTTTGAATTTCTTTTTCATGTTGCCAATGTGATCAAGTTTTAGAAGATGCACTATGATTTCCTTTACAGTTTATACAAAAGGGTTCAGATTTTCAGTCAGATTCTTGGTGTTCCAGACTTTCACATCGAGTACATGTAGCTTTTGATCTGTGAAACATTTTAGAGTGTTCAAATCTATTACGATTAAAGCAACGTATGGGGTTTTAGGATATAAGTTTCTGACAGGACAGTTCAGATAACCTGATTTTATTGAATTGGGGAGATAAGGACAGTTAAAAGTTAATATCAAGTTTTTTTGTAGAGAAAATTTCTTCACCTCGATGGTTGGTGATTCGACGGACACCATCCTTTGAACCACATCTTTGGTCTTTTAGTTCTTCCAGAATCTTAGTTTCAGATACTGATAAAAGGTCTATGTCTGAAATTACACCACGACATTAATTGATTTATGACTTGAGCTATTATGAGAATTTATCCAAAAACTTTTAAAGATAAAAGGGACTTTGATTGTTGAGCAGATGCACTCTCTATTAGTAAATCTCCGGATCTTAAATTTTTATATTTCTAGGTTCTCCTGCAACAGCCTTAATCTGTTTTAGAATTTTGAAAGGTGACATTTGCTTAAGATTGCCCCCATTGTTCTGTATTAATATGAACTTTGAGTAGACATTTTAAAATGCTGTCCAAACTTACTAATACATTGTGTCGAGTTAAGGCCCTCGTCGCGGTCTGAATTTTTGGGACCCATGAGAAAGAAAAATGTTCATCCCAGTGGGCTCCCGCCC
The DNA here is from genome assembly GCA_037975125.1 of Latrodectus hesperus. Taxonomy (NCBI): domain Eukaryota; kingdom Metazoa; phylum Arthropoda; class Arachnida; order Araneae; family Theridiidae; genus Latrodectus; species Latrodectus hesperus. Next base: position 64,040 of record JAJQOW010000151.1, read on the forward strand.
ATCACAGAGCCCAACAAGGAAAGGCAGTTACCGGCTGTGGCAAAAATCAGCCTCTGCACTTACGTTAGGGGTATCATCAGGATATAGTACTACATGTTGGAATGAGGATTTAGTGAACTTGTCTGCACAACCCAGAATGCAGGGCTAGCCCTACAACACCATGCAAGGGCAAAAGTTATCTTAACATAGCACCAGCCGATTGACTGAGAGCTGGTTCACTCCAGCCACTCGTCTACAGAGAAGCCTGGGCCAAAGGGAACGCTGAGGAATCCCTGGACACCAATTTCCCCCTTACGGGAGGCCATACACGGCCAACATATGGGGCGGAAAACCAAGGGAAATATAACATAAAACCCATTGAATAGAAAGATACAACATAAGCAGGAAGTTTTGTTTTTGACGATGGCAAAGAATAGGTAAAAAAGACAAGAAAAATTAGAAGAGGATAAAGATCGTTAGGGTACTTCGGGATTGCGACAGCCATATTTACCTAAGAAAGGTAAATACCCTGAGGGGAAGTAGAGAAGAGAAGAAAAGAATAGATCACACTGTGGTATCTCGGGATTGTGACACCCGTGTTTATCTAAAGAAGGTAAATCCGGCCACTCATATGTAATCTTTAGCGTACACTAGCTGCTGATATTACTTCACCAATGGACGCTGTAACCATGGATGTCAGGCGTGTGGAGGTCGCTCTGCGATTCCACTTGGCTTAAATTTCAATATATCGATCTTCCGTGGAATTCGTAACACTTGGGCGACCAATTACGGGGCTTCGGACAACAACTGTCAGTGTGGTTAGGAATTATTTCCATAACTTGAAATAACAGAATGATGTACGCTGAAGAGCCACATCTGAGATTGACTGTCTTGCTTCAATGTGCTCCACAGCACGCAAGCGCTTCGAATCTTCCATTTCGTCTTCTGGGAGTCATAGAAACACGCAAGTCTTGAAAACAAATTGCACGAAAGTTATAATCCCCTTCTATCAGGAATTACAATCAACTTCTGTAACCCTTCATAAAGCTGATATCTTATAAGACTGCCTTTTTTGCATATTTCTCGACATAAAAGTGAGATTGGCTGTTACCTAACATATTTGCATACTTCCATCTACCTCTGCACCGATTTGCATCCTCTTCAATTTTGATTGACTTCCGGAAATTAGCATTTTCCTCTCCCTGATTAACATTGAGAAGTGATTTTATAATTACAAACGGTATAACATTTAACTATGGCATATTAGGATACTGAATTGTGGCTAACGTAAAAAATATAATACAAGGTAACTTGTAACTTATGTTGCATTTTTAATTTCCTCTTCAGATAAAAATATTCAGTGGACACATAAGACATTTTTTAAAAGAATTCCTCACATATCTTTTCTAAACAATGTTTGCCGAGCTGCCAGCCGAATGCTTAGTGCTCTTGCCTTCGGTTCACAGTACGTAGATGCCAAAACTGCCAGTCTTTCCACCACACAACTACCAACTGCAGGAATGCCAAGTATTGTGGAAAATGCGGAAGTGAACACATGACAGATGAATGCACCGAATTTAAATCTTTTTGCATTAACTGTTTTGAGAATAATAAAAAAGGATGTCAGTACCCTACTAATCACCCCGCATATGATTTCAACTGCCCATCATATAACAACTTTACCAATGAACAGCTAGAAAAACCAAAAAGAACAAACTACAAGCAAACCACTTACCGTAGCTCCACTAATCAATAAATAACTGATCAGCCAATTACCTAAACTAAAATGCCCACTCATTACAGCAACGATACCTCAATTACCAGTAATCACAACTTAAACAGTGCGCCATATATACCAATTGTACAGCACCCAACTGATAAAAATTTATCTAATTTAACCTGCAACAATATAACTTGTCTCCAAGCTAACTTACAACGCAGCAGATCGGCAATTGTCCAATTTTCACAATACATAGCCACCAACAACATCGATATTAGTTTTATACAAGAACCATGTGCATTGAAAGGAAGCATCAGGGGAATTCCTCTTAGATGGAAAGTTTTTCATGCACGACAATCCGCGAGCCGGACAACCCACGAGCGGCCATCATTGTCAATGCACCCTTTAATCCCACAATTATTCAATCAACAAGAGATCTTGTTGTGATTCAGCTGAATCTGCAACCACGTCCTTTACTTCTTGTCAGCCTGTATGCCTCACCCTATGAAAGGATTGAAACTGCTCTTCACCAGTTACATAACATCTTAGTAAGCTATCCGGGAATGCCACTAATTATTGGAGGAGACTTTAATGCGCATAACATACTGTGGGGCTACACTTCTAATGACCATAGAGGACTCCTCTTAGAAGACTTCATTCCACAGCACCATCTCTCTATCACTAACGACCAGGGCTGCCCACCAACATTCGAAGGCCCTGTTGGAATCGGATGGCTATGACTTGACCATAGTAAATGATTTTGCCTCCAGCCTAATTGATCAGTGGGCAGTAACTGACGATGTTACGTGCTCTGACCATAAATACATAACTTTTCCCATCTCTTCGAAATCTATCATCACTTTTAATAGACGTTACAATACCTACAAAGGTCAACACAAGTTTATTCAAAAAATCAAGACCAAGCTGAATCAACTTAAAATAGAACTTCAACGTGTCAATACACCCAACGAACTAGAACAAATAACTATCCAACTCCTGGATGTTATAAAATCAACGTCAGAAGAGGTCTTCAGTATCCGAAATCCAGTTCAGAAAACGAACCTGTCTTGGTGGACAACCAGCCTGAGGAGTCAAAAGCAAAAAACAAGGGCTATACGAAGATTAATGAAAAATGCACCTACACCAGCCATTAGAGATCAGCTATATCTTAAGTATAAGCAACACCTGGCCATCTATAAAAGATCAATTTTAGAAGCAAAATTTCAGAGCTGGTCACGGTTCTGCACAACGAACAATAAAGAACATGGTATTATTAAACGAATTGTTACCAACAAAACTTTCCAGCCCACACAGTTTCAGACTCTCACGACTACAACCAATACTACTCAGACTACCACCACCATACTTCAGGACCTTTTGAAAGTTACTTTTCCAGCAGATGACATTGCAACTGACAATCAACACCACCGCAGAATTAGAAGTCTGTCCCTAATTCCCACAACCATAATGGACCCACCCTTTGCATTCAATGAACTAAAGTTAATTATCAAGAATCTTGTCAATTCAAAAGCTCCCGGCCTAGATGGGATAGACAATGTGATTGTCAAGCTGCTCTTTCGAGAAAATGCAACTTTCCTCCTGCAATATTTTAATCTTTGCCTTACGCTTAAGACTTTCCCCAAACCATTCAAACAGGGCCAGGTTATTTACTTTCTTAAGAAGAATAAAAACCCTAGTCTCCCGACCTCCTATCGGCCAATCTGCTTATTATCAGCCCTTGGGAAGGTTTTGGAGAGATTGACCATAGGAAGGCTCAAACATCAATTGCATAAAACAAAATTCCTTAGTAATCACCAATACGGATTTCGAAGCAACAGCTCGACAGAACACGCCTTCCAAAAACTTAGAAACCTAATTGACGAATCACACCATAAGCAGAACTACGTAGCACTCATTGCGCTGGATATCCAGCAGGCTTTTTGACTTACTTTGGTGGCCAGGGCTGCGTCAAGCACTGCTACAAACTAGATGTCCAAGTAATATAACATCCTTGATCTTCAGCTTTTTGGAAGACAGATCGCTCACCACGGTTCATGATGGAGGGTGCGTCACAATTCCTCACACCAGGGGATGCCCACAGGGATCTGTTGGCGGCCCCATCCTATGGAACATCTTCTTTAACGAATTATTAACTTCATCCTAGCCAGAACATACAAAAGTAATTGCCTTTGCCGACGACACATTATTAGTAGTTGAAGGTAATACAAAAGCGTCTCTGCAATCACATTGTAATGAATCTTTGCAACATTTTTCAAAATACTGTAGAAACTTAAAGCTCACAATTTCTCATCCTAAATCGCAAATCCTTATCCTGCACCAGAAAAGAAATCATTTAAAATCAAATCCCAAAATAACCTTAGAAAATAATAGCCTAAAGCATACTAAAACACTAAAATATCTCGGAGTAACAATAGATTGCAAAATATCCTTCCTACAACATATCAGGCAGTTAAAGACAAAGATGATACCAATATTTCAGCGTTTCCGCTCCATGATCGCAAGAGATTGGGGCATTAAAAGTAAAATTACTAAAGCAATTTATCTTTCTGTCATGGAGAAAATGGTTACTTATGGCTCATCCTTGTGGGTTCTACCCATGACGGTTAGAAAGCAGCGGCAATTAGACAGCCTACAACGCTACTTTACACTATTAATCACGAGAAGCTTCAGGACCACGTCCACAATTGCCCTCAACACACTGGCAGGCCTGCTACCACTTCATCTTACTTGCATCCAGCTAGCGCACAAAACTAGGGTACTGCAACTGCAGGAAACTACTGTGCTGGGAGACCAAACCCTCAGTGCATCTGACTATGAATATCCTGTGCATAAAGACTGTGTCCATCCATCGTTAAGACTTAAGGGGATACACATCCACAATCTGCCCTCCAAACCCTCCTCGCCAGCAAAAGGTCAAATCCAATTGATCACACCTTACAATATCTATACGGATGGATCACATATTGACGGTAAAACAGGTGCAGCCCTAATAATTTATCATAAAGGCAAACAACTTCAAGAATACAAAATTAAGCTGAGGAATAAGAACTCAGTCTTTCAAGCAGAGGCCATAGCCATTTTTGAAGCTATCAACATCATTGATGCACAAGGCCTCAAATCTGCAACCATTTGGTCTGATAGCTCATTAACTTTGCATGTGTTACTTAACCCACTTCACACATCACCAATAATACATGCCATACAAGAAAAACTAGCAGCTGCAACTTCGCACATCAATCTAAGCTGGATTAAAGCGCATCAAGGTGATGTTGGAAATGAGTGCGCAGACATCGCTGCAACGGAAGCCACAAAAATTGATGAATCCAAAGCATTGGTGATTCCATACCCAAGATCTTCATTTATCAAACAGCTGAAGCACTTCACACTTCAAAAATGGCAGTCTCTGTGGGACAATGCAACAACAGGTCGAATAACTAAACATCTACTCTCAGAAGTCTCTAGCAAGCTAACGTATGATAATCCATACCTCAACCAGCTGCTTACATTTCACAGTCCATTTCCACAGTACTTCCAAAGATTCGGAAAGGCAGTTTCATCCACCTGTATCTGTGGAGCCCAAGGAGATTCTTTCCACAAACTAAGAGTGCCCAGAGACTGAGAATTACCACCTAAAGAAGAACTCCCAACAGACCAACATAGAGTTCCTGAGATTTTGCTTGAAAGATCGTCACCGCAGATTACTTCTCACAAAGCTAATGATTCATCTCAACAAACGAGCATTAGAACTTTGTCAGGATTTAGGCCACGATTCCACAGACGAATCAGAAAACTATTCTTAGTTAAGTTTCTGCCACAATTAATAATTGTGCATAAATTTTTTATATGAACTAAATGAAATTTATGAACTGTATGTTCCGAATTGTTTGGACTTTTCGAACATTATGAGCCCGCTTTAGAACCTTAAAAACTTTTTGAATCCTATTCCCTTTTAGTACCTTAGAAACTTTTTAAATAATTTATTTGGAATTATTTAAAAATTATTAAAAAAATGCTTTTAAAAGCTAAGGTGCTTATTAAACTTGTAAAAGCTGCCTTCCTGTATATAGTTATCAACTTTCATATCATGCCATTTTTTTCCTTTTCATAATTAAGTGTTCATACTATTTATAATCTTGCTTTCAATGTATATAATGTTTTTATTGCCATAATTACCCTAGAAATTGTTAACTGTCTTTTCATTGATTGAAAATTGTTTCTCCATTGTTTGTTGTATATGTCATGTTATATTTTATTTTTAACTCAGAGAAAATATTTAATGCTATTGCCTGATGTTCAGCAGGGCTTAAAGCCCCTTAAAATGTTTTGTAACTTCTTGCTACCAATTTGTAAGCACAATTTCTTTGCCTTGTTAAATGCCACGATAGTGGCGCCCTCACGGACCTCGTAGAGGTGTGGAGCATACTAGGTGTTGGGGAGACGGCATCCGTTAACCTTAAGGTGCAGTCCGGGGTCTCCCCACACAGTTATGTATGTATGTATGCCTTCGGTTCAACAGTTCGTAAGTTCGAATTCCACCTTGGGCATGGATGTTTGTAGTGGTTCTGAATCCACTTTAAACCGTAGATCCTGGTCTAATTAGTCTTCGTGTGCAAAAAATGACCGTTGAGCGACAAACACACAAATCTAACCAATGTTTTGAATTTAAGTCAATAATTTCTTAAATATTTATGAGTTTTTTAAGCTAGAATAGCTGACGTTCTCTCTTTTTATTCAATCTCAGATGTACATTTTTTTTAACCTAAATATATTTTATAAGGAGGTAAGATTAAATGATTAAAAAACGCTGTAACACACATTCTCCATTCTTTTCTGAATTTTAGTTATCACTACCTTATTCAAATATAAAACATTTTTTTCTCCTCACGGGTCACTTCTGCTTTCTTGTCAGTAGGGAAACATTTTATCATCCATTAATTTACCATTTTACTTAAGTGTACTGAGTTTATATATTTTAATCATATCTTCCGTAAAACAATTGCTGGAGGCTTAAAACTAAATAACTGCATCATCAGAATAATTCTATAAGGCTTGGCACAAAATCAAAGCCTAAATAAACTAAAACAAACTGTACAATACTTTTTTAATAACTGCGGGCACTTTGGTGACTAACCCTTTGCAACTACTAGGGCAGAAACTGCTACACATTTGTCGTTACCCATTGGGCACCTGTGAACCAAGACACAGAGGCGAATAGTATTATCCACGCCATACTACCACAACACGTTTATAGGGAGGGTCACATTCATATATCACCTCAAAATAAAGGACAGAGAAACATGGAAAGAAAGCAACATCCATGCCCGAACCGGGTCCTACAGCACAGGAGTCAGGAACGCTGACCGCTCAGTCATCAGTCGGCAATTATACAATATTGAATCACATTTGTAAAGGATTGTGTTCAAGTTCATTATCTAAGACTTATAAAGCAATTTCTTGGTGGATTCCAGATGGACTTCTTGAATGAGGTTAAAAGCAATCTTTAATGATCCGGTTCAATTGGTGGTTGATAAATATAGAATTATTGAAAGTATTTTTGCATTTTAAATAGAATTTTAAAAAGTTTAATTTTTTAAATGTAATTATTTGATAAAGATATAAGTTTTAATGTGTATAAAAGGTCCGCATACGAAAGAGTTAAGCATTTGTAATAGAATACATGACATTTCAATGTTTGTCACAAGATGACGACCCAGCTATTATTTGCGTACAAGCACTAAGTAGAACACGGGGAATCCATTTGCAGTCAAAAGAAAAAGCTTTTTTTAAATTTTAAAATAAGTCATTTTTTTATTATTTTAGTCAGAATGAAGCAAATACTTTTCCGCGGATAATTGCACAGCTAAAAGTGCTATAATTGTATTAAATATAGCATGTTGAGGGAACGCGAGAAAAAGTCAATAAATTTTTTAAAGAGGATCAATAAAAATTTAAAAAACACTGCTTAAAAAATTGGTGTCGTGAAGAGAAATTCGATTAGTTCTTTTTTTAAAAAACTGAGTCATAGGGTAGTTGACTGGTTGCTCTACAGCCTTTATTCAGAATCTCATATTTAAAATGGTTTTCGAATCTTTATACACATTATATGTCTTTAAAAAAATAAAGACTAAGTCCTTAAGGTTGATTTCAAATATCCTAACTGTGGTATGCAAGACTAAAACATTCAGTTTCTTTTGGTTAAAACTTTGGTTAGTTTACAGTACATTACATTATTGGTTTTCATTAAGCGGATCATTTTTGGTGTAGAATGATTTTTTTCGACTGCAATTGGCAATTTTAAATGGATTCAAAAACACTACAAGCATGGATATTTGGATCGAATTTGCCAAAAATTCACTTTAGTTAATTCTCTAAATTTCTTTTTATCATCAGCATTATATTCTGTAATTATTTAACTTTCTGGGTTAGTCCTATAAGGAAAAAAATGCATTTTGTAACAGCGATATTGATCCAAATCATGAATTATTCTTTAGCATTTTAATTCAGTATTCACGATAAGCAAATTTTTCTTAAACTGATCATACAAATATATTTTAAAATGATCTTATTTTCAAATTTTAAGAACATACAACCACTAAATGGAAATTACATATTTTAAATGCATATATTATGCATTTTTTAATACAGAACGTGTAGATATTAGTTAAAAATTATGTTTAAATTGGAAATATTTTATCTAACAAAGTATTTCATAATGTCTATATTTGAAAAGTTAATGCTTTCAGATCAGTTTAACATTTGTAAGAACGTAAATAAAATCAAGAAAATTACCTTCAATACGTCTTTTTGTCAATAATTCTGTAGATCAGCGTTATTTGTCGATAATATTGCTGTAACTGAAGATCCTCATACCAGCAATCACATGAAAGATTAAGAAATTCAAATAAAACCATTTTTATATAAAAACATTTCACATTAAACTCGAAAAAATAAAAATTGATATTTATTAATATAATAATAAAAAGGTATTAGATATTTGTTTCAGACTTTCAATATCATTAATTCGTAAATTTATGAGCATATCAAAATTAAATCACAAAAATAGAAAAGTATTTTCATGAAAAAGGATATTTTTTCTTCATGAGCTATTAGAAATCAATAATAACTTTTCTTTCAATTAGTGCAACATAGAAAAAATTACCCTCAATTAAATAAAAACTGTTAAATATCTTTTTATCGCCATATGCTAAAATTGGTCATATATATTAGAAAATAAATTTAAGAAATTTAAAATATTTTTTATGAATTCTTTTAAAATTAAAGTTTTTATTGTAAATTTGTCAATATTTCCTACTTATAATTTCATTTAATAAACTTGTTACAAAATTATGAAAATTAAAAAATATTTAATATAGAAATTTAAAAAATGTTTGTTTATTTCAGCAAGTTTAATAAATTTATAAGGCATAAATTAAATTTCAAAATGTAATTTCAATCAAAAAGCAATTTATTTATACTTTATGTTCTACACCAATATTAAAAAATCAATTATCGCAGTCAAGCATGACCACATCTCGCAACTTTTTGCAATAAACTTTTAATCCTTTGTTTAATTCACTTAAAAAATATATTCCAAATATGTATTTAAATTATAAAATTTATGAATTACGTAAAATTGCTTAATAGACTGAATTCCTGATATTTTTTCATAAACAATTGAGTGGCTTTAGGGCCAACAACTAGATCGAGACCTATAGTTTAAAATGGACATTGAACCGCTACAAACAGTCAAGGTATGAGCTCAAAGTAGGATTCGTATGAATATTTTTAAGCAAAGCTATAGATTTTAAAGGGATTTATTACTCAGTGGTCATCATTTGTACACAAGGGCTAATTAGACCGTCATCTACAATTTAAAATAAAATTCAAACAATTATATACAAGGAAAAGGTGATATTTAAATCAGCGGTTCTTAACCTATGGGTCGCGACCCGAAATTTGGTCGCGAAGCAGATTTCTTGGGTCGCGCTGAGTCGAACCAAAAAAGTTACTAATACACACCCCAAATAATAAGTAATACCAACACCTCCTAGAAGAGTTACAAAACACAACAAAAACACTGAATCTTTATGTGCTTTCTGGTTAAAATTAAAAACCGAAAAGCCAATAATTGTTAAAGAAGCTCTAAAAGTATTATTGCCCTTTTCAACAACATATATGTGTGAGGTTGGTTTTTTGGCTCTGTGTGTATATAATCAAAAACAATTATCGGAACAAGTTAAATCCTGAAATAGATATAAGGTGCTCCTTGACAAGCATTCAACCGAGGTTTGAAGATCTTTCAAAATGTATTCAAGCACAAGGTTCTCATTAAAACTGTATGACTTGCATTTAAAATTTAAAAGACTTAACATATGTACTGATATATTTTTTTTTTTTTTTTTTTTTAGGAATAAGTTAAAATGTTAATTATTTTCAAAAAGTTATAAATATATTTTAATTTGGTCAATAAAAATTATTAAAAACACTTGATTATTAATTAAATTTTCCTTGCATCAAAAAGTACTTTTGTTAATCTTTATTATTAAAAAAATAAATAAAAAATTTGTAAGTTAAAAAAAATTATCATCGTAGGATTGAAGATTTTTTTAAAAATACGATCTAAAATAAAGCAATGAAAAAATTTTGACTTTTTTTTGGGTCGCGATATGAACATATTTCTCAAATTTGGGTCGCGGCTTAAAAAGGTTAAGAACCACTGATTTAAATCACCAAATTTTGAAACCAAAAGCCAGGCTGCTAACCACTCGGCAAGTAATTAGGCTTTAAATAAGGAAACTGTACTATCAATAGTATTAAAAGGCATTGAAAGTAACGAGGAAACTATGAAACAAGTGATTTTTAATGCATTTAAAAATTGTCTGAACACAGAGAAACATAGAAACTACATTTTATATATCAATGCTTTAAAAAATCTTAAATCAGCCAAAATTAAAATTTCAAATGCTAAACACCCAATCGTTTCTATTCTTTACATTAAAACACAGACACACACATAATACATTATTCATTTATATCATTTTTTTTAAAATTAATATATAACCTATTTATCCTCTAAAATATTTCTTACTCTAAGACATATAAGATTATTTATCTATTATATAAAGTTAACTTATCACATTTAAACTAAAGAAAGTTTCAAGAGAAAATTTTTCTCAATGAGTTTAAGCACTTAAATATATTCTGATTATCTGATCTGTTTTTATCATAATCATTAACATGCTGACGCACCAAACAGCAGGCTAAATATAATCGGTTCTGCAGTGGTGGATAGAATGACTCAAGACAGTATAAATATTCTCCTGTCTATGAAACGTACTCAAATATTTTATTCTATAATACATATTGTAGTTGTTAGAACTAAAAAGGAGAATTGACCAACGAACTAGTGGATTGAAGACGATGTTAATAATTTAGCTATCAGTCTAGGTAAATATTAAAATACAGATAAATTCGCATCAATCTGAGGTTTGGTCGTTAAGCTAATGTCCCAAGGTATAAAGCAAGATGTTAAGCCATGTCACAATGTGCTGACTAAGTTTACAGAGTGGTAAGTTAGTCATTGAATTTAGTTAATTTGAATTTGTTGGTTGCTTAACGAACATTCTTTTAAATATGATGGGTTGGAGTTTAAATTGGATTCCACACCGATGCGAACAATCAAATTTAGTGCGAAGATCGAATTAATAAACTGCTGTACTGTTACCTGGAAATCAATCATTAATTCTACACCACTTTACATTTATTTTTTACAAATAAAGCAATAATTGACCACAATATATAGCTTAAAGTAGATAAGAAACTAAATCAACACACAAGAAAGAAATCAATGCTGAAGCTTAAGAATATTTTGCTAAAAATACACTTGGGAATTTTTGATTCATCTCAGGATCGTTCTTTGGATATATGCCCACTGTATTTAAATATTTAAACGAATATTTTTTTAATTCCCGGTCGCATTTTTAGAATTAATTCTAATGCAGTACTACTAACAAGGAAAGTGATATAAAATTTTAACAGGGGGTACCCAATGGGTATGCAGCCTTTCCTCCGAAACACACACATGGAGAAAAAGAGAGTGCATTCATGCTCGAACCTGGATTCGAACCGGGACCTACTGTTCCGAAGTTAAAGATGCTATCCTTTCCGCCATCGGAGTGCATAAGAATATTCTTAAAGTTAATGGCAAATAATTTTTGAAAAAAATAATACATTCGTATCAATTTAGTAAGGCTATTATGAGCTTTCAGCATGCAGGCTGAATGACATATTGCTTTATAGTTGTGTTTTATATAGTTTATCATAAGCAATCTTTTCTTTTAAAATGCAAAGAATATTCTTACATATTACAGTGAACAACTTTCCTGTACAGCTCCCAAGCGAATCTTTTAGTCATCGCTGGGACTGATTTTATTCTATATGGAAACATAGGAATATATTTCCGTTAGATTAAAACTTACATAAGAATATTCTTTAATGAAAAAGCAAATTATTTTTGTAAAAAATACGTACATATCAATTTAGCATGGCTATTATGAGCTTTCAGCACGCAGGATGAGTTACATTGATTAATAATTGTGCTTTATATTTTATCAAAAGCACTCTTCTTTTAAAATTAAAAGAATATTCTTACATATTACAGTGAACAACTTTCCTGTACAGCTCCCAAGCGAATCTTTTAGTCATCGCTGGGACTGATTTTATTCTATATGGAAACATAGGAATATATTTCCGTTAGATTAAAACTTACATAAGAATATTCTTTAATGAAACAGCAAATTATTTTTGTAAAAAATACGTACATATCAATTTAGCATGGCTATTATGAGCTTTCAGCACGCAGGATGAGTTACATTGATTAATAATTGTGCTTTATATTTTATCAAAAGCACTCTTCTTTTAAAATTAAAAGAATATTCTTACATATTACAGTGAACAACTTTCCTGTACAGCTCCCAAGCGAATCTTTTAGTCATCGCTGGGACTGATTTTATTCTATATGGAAACATAGGAATATATTTCCGTTAGATTAAAACTTACATAAGAATATTCTTTAATGAAACAGCAAATTATTTTTGTAAAAAATACGTACATATCAATTTAGCATGGCTATTATGAGCTTTCAGCACGCAGGATGAGTTACATTGATTAATAATTGTGCTTTATATTTTATCAAAAGCACTCTTCTTTTAAAATTAAAAGAATATTCTTACATATTACAGTGAACAACTTTCCTGTACAGCTCCCAAGCGAATCTTTTAGTCATCGCTGGGACTGATTTTATTCTATATGGAAACACAGGAATATATTTCCGTTAGATTAAAACTGACATAAAATATTCTTTAATGTAATAGCAAATTAGTTTTGAAAATAATAATACATATCAATTTTGCATGGCTATTATGCGCTTTCAGCACGCAGGCTGATTGACATATTGATTAACAGCTGCGCATAATATAGTTTATTATAAGCTCTCTTTACTTTTAAAATGCAAAGAATATTCTTACATATTACAGTGAACAACTTTCCTGTACAGCTCCCAAGCGAATCTTTTTGTCATCGCTGGGACTGATTTATTCTATATGGAAATATAGGAATATATTTCCGTTCAATTAAAACTTACATAAGAATATTCTTAAAGGTAATGGCAAATAATTTTTGAAAAAAATAATACCTTCATATCAATTTAGTATGGCTATTATGAGCTTTCAGCACGCAGGCTGATTGACATTTATTTATAGTTGTGCTTCATATAGTTTATCAAAAACACTCTTTTCTCTTAAAATGCAAAGAATATTCTTACATATTACAGTGAACAACTTTCCTGTACAGCTCCCAAGCGAATCTTTTAGTCATCGCTGGGACTGATTTTATTCTATATGGAAACACAGGAATATATTTCCGTTAGATTAAAACTGACATAAGAATATTCTTTAATGTAATAGCAAATTAGTTTTGAAAATAATAATACATATCAATTTTGCATGGCTATTATGCGCTTTCAGCACGCAGGATGAGTTACATTGATTAATAATTGTGCTTTATATTTTATCAAAAGCACTCTTCTTTTAAAATTAAAAGAATATTCTTACATATTACAGTGAACAACTTTCCTGTACAGCTCCCAAGCGAATCTTTTAGTCATCGCTGGGACTGGATTTATTCTATATGGAAACATAGGAATATATTTCCGTTAGATTAAAACTTACATAAGAATATTCTTTAATGAAACAGCAAATTATTTTTGTAAAAAATACGTACATATCAATTTAGCATGGCTATTATGAGCTTTCAGCACGCAGGATGAGTTACATTGATTAATAATTGTGCTTTATATTTTATCAAAAGCACTCTTCTTTTAAAATTAAAAGAATATTCTTACATATTACAGTGAACAACTTTCCTGTACAGCTCCCAAGCGAATCTTTTAGTCATCGCTGGGACTGATTTTATTCTATATGGAAACACAGGAATATATTTCCGTTAGATTAAAACTGACATAAGAATATTCTTTAATGTAATAGCAAATTAGTTTTGAAAATAATAATACATATCAATTTTGCATGGCTATTATGCGCTTTCAGCACGCAGGATGAGTTACATTGATTAATAATTGTGCTTTATATTTTATCAAAAGCACTCTTCTTTTAAAATTAAAAGAATATTCTTACACATTACAGTGAACAACTTTCCTGTACAGCTCCCAAGCGAATCTTTTAGTCATCGCTGGGACTGATTTATTCTATATGGAAATATAGGAATATATTTCCGTTCAATTAAAACTTACATAAGAATATTCTTAAAGGTAATGGCAAATAATTTTTGAAAAAAATAATACCTTCATATCAATTTAGTATGGCTATTATGAGCTTTCAGCACGCAGGCTGATTGACATTTATTTATAGTTGTGCTTCATATAGTTTATCAAAAACACTCTTTTCTCTTAAAATGCAAAGAATATTCTTACATATTACAGTGAACAACTTTCCTGTACAGCTCCCAAGCGAATCTTTTAGTCATCGCTGGGACTGATTTTATTCTATATGGAAACACAGGAATATATTTCCGTTAGATTAAAACTGACATAAGAATATTCTTTAATGTAATAGCAAATTAGTTTTGAAAATAATACATACATATCAATTTAGCATGGCTATTATGCGCTTTCAGCACGCAGGATGAGTTACATTGATTAATAATTGTGCTTTATATTTTATCAAAAGCACTCTTCTTTTAAAATTAAAAGAATATTCTTACATATTACAGTGAACAACTTTCCTGTACAGCTCCCAAGCGAATCTTTTAGTCATCGCTGGGACTGATTTATTCTATATGGAAATATAGGAATATATTTCCGTTCGATTAAAACTTACATAAGAATATTCTTAAAGGTAATGGCAAATAATTTTTGAAAAAAATAATACCTTCATATCAATTTAGTATGGCTATTATGCGCTTTCAGCACGCAGGCTGATTGACATATTGATTAACAGCTGCGCATAATATAGTTTATTATAAGCTCTCTTTACTTTTAAAATGCAAAGAATATTCTTACACATTACAGTGAACAACTTTCCTGTACAGCTCCCAAGCGAATCTTTTAGTCATCGCTGGGACTGATTTATTCTATATAGAAATATAGGAATATATTTCCGTTCAATTAAAACTTACATAAGAATATTCTTAAAGGTAATGGCAAATAATTTTTGAAAAAAATAATACCTTCATATCAATTTAGTATGGCTATTATGAGCTTTCAGCACGCAGGCTGATTGACATTTATTTATAGTTGTGCTTTATATTTTATCAAAAGCACTCTTCTTTTAAAATTAAAAGAATATTCTTACATATTACAGTGAACAACTTTCCTGTACAGCTCCCAAGCGAATCTTTTAGTCATCGCTGGGACTGATTTTATTCTATATGGAAACATAGGAATATATTTCCGTTAGATTAAAACTTACATAAGAATATTCTTTAATGAAACAGCAAATATATTTTTGTAAAAAATACGTACATATCAATTTAGCATGGCTATTATGAGCTTTCAGCACGCAGGATGAGTTACATTGATTAATAATTGTGCTTTATATTTTATCAAAAGCACTCTTCTTTTAAAATTAAAAGAATATTCTTACATATTACAGTGAACAACTTTCCTGTACAGCTCCCAAGCGAATCTTTTAGTCATCGCTGGGGCTGATTTATTCTATATGGAAATATAGGAATATATTTCCGTTCAATTAAAACTTACATAAGAATATTCTTAAAGGTAATGGCAAATAATTTTTGAAAAAATAATACCTTCATATCAATTTAGTATGGCTATTATGAGCTTTCAGCACGCAGGCTGATTGACATTTATTTATAGTTGTGCTTTATATTTTATCAAAAGCACTCTTCTTTTAAAATTAAAAGAATATTCTTACATATTACAGTGAACAACTTTCCTGTACAGCTCCCAAGCGAATCTTTTAGTCATCGCTGGGACTGATTTTATTCTATATGGAAACATAGGAATATATTTCCGTTAGATTAAAACTTACATAAGAATATTCTTTAATGAAACAGCAAATATATTTTTGTAAAAAATACGTACATATCAATTTAGCATGGCTATTATGAGCTTTCAGCACGCAGGATGAGTTACATTGATTAATAATTGTGCTTTATATTTTATCAAAAGCACTCTTCTTTTAAAATTAAAAGAATATTCTTACATATTACAGTGAACAACTTTCCTGTACAGCTCCCAAGCGAATCTTTTAGTCATCGCTGGGACTGATTTTATTCTATATGGAAACACAGGAATATATTTCCGTTAGATTAAAACTTACATAAGAATATTCTTTAATGAAACAGCAAATTATTTTTGTAAAAAATACGTACATATCAATTTAGCATGGCTATTATGAGCTTTCAGCACGCAGGATGAGTTACATTGATTAATAATTGTGCTTTATATTTTATCAAAAGCACTCTTCTTTTAAAATTAAAAGAATATTCTTACATATTACAGTGAACAACTTTCCTGTACAGCTCCCAAGCGAATCTTTTAGTCATCGCTGGGACTGATTTTATTCTATATGGAAACACAGGAATATATTTCCGTTAGATTAAAACTTACATAAGAATATTCTTTAATGAAACAGCAAATTATTTTTGTAAAAAATACGTACATATCAATTTAGCATGGCTATTATGAGCTTTCAGCACGCAGGATGAGTTACATTGATTAATAATTGTGCTTTATATTTTATCAAAAGCACTCTTCTTTTAAAATTAAAAGAATATTCTTACATATTACAGTGAACAACTTTCCTGTACAGCTCCCAAGCGAATCTTTTAGTCATCGCTGGGACTGATTTTATTCTATATGGAAACACAGGAATATATTTCCGTTAGATTAAAACTTACATAAGAATATTCTTTAATGAAACAGCAAATTATTTTTGTAAAAAATACGTACATATCAATTTAGCATGGCTATTATGAGCTTTCAGCACGCAGGATGAGTTACATTGATTAATAATTGTGCTTTATATTTTATCAAAAGCACTCTTCTTTTAAAATTAAAAGAATATTCTTACATATTACAGTGAACAACTTTCCTGTACAGCTCCCAAGCGAATCTTTTAGTCATCGCTGGGGCTGATTTATTCTATATGGAAATATAGGAATATATTTCCGTTCAATTAAAACTTACATAAGAATATTCTTAAAGGTAATGGCAAATAATTTTTGAAAAAATAATACCTTCATATCAATTTAGTATGGCTATTATGAGCTTTCAGCACGCAGGCTGATTGACATTTATTTATAGTTGTGCTTTATATTTTATCAAAAGCACTCTTCTTTTAAAATTAAAAGAATATTCTTACATATTACAGTGAACAACTTTCCTGTACAGCTCCCAAGCGAATCTTTTAGTCATCGCTGGGACTGATTTTATTCTATATGGAAACACAGGAATATATTTCCGTTAGATTAAAACTTACATAAGAATATTCTTTAATGAAACAGCAAATTATTTTTGTAAAAAATACGTACATATCAATTTAGCATGGCTATTATGAGCTTTCAGCACGCAGGATGAGTTACATTGATTAATAATTGTGCTTTATATTTTATCAAAAGCACTCTTCTTTTAAAATTAAAAGAATATTCTTACATATTACAGTGAACAACTTTCCTGTACAGCTCCCAAGCGAATCTTTTAGTCATCGCTGGGGCTGATTTATTCTATATGGAAATATAGGAATATATTTCCGTTCAATTAAAACTTACATAAGAATATTCTTAAAGGTAATGGCAAATAATTTTTGAAAAAAATAATACCTTCATATCAATTTAGTATGGCTATTATGAGCTTTCAGCACGCAGGCTGATTGACATTTATTTATAGTTGTGCTTCATATAGTTTATCAAAAACACTCTTTTCTCTTAAAATGCAAAGAATATTCTTACATATTACAGTGAACAACTTTCCTGTACAGCTCCCAAGCGAATCTTTTAGTCATCGCTGGGACTGATTTATTCTATATGGAAATATAGGAATATATTTCCGTTAGATTAAAACTTACATAAGAATATTCTTTAATGAAACAGCAAATTATTTTTGTAAAAAATACGTACATATCAATTTAGCATGGCTATTATGAGCTTTCAGCACGCAGGATGAGTTACATTGATTAATAATTGTGCTTTATATTTTATCAAAAGCACTCTTTTTAAAATTAAAAGAATATTCTTACATATTACAGTGAACAACTTTCCTGTACAGCTCCCAAGCGAATCTTTTAGTCATCGCTGGGGCTGATTTTATTCTATATAGAAACATAGAAATATATTTCCGTTAGATTAAAACTTACATAAGAATATTCTTTAATGAAACAGCAAATTATTTTTGTAAAAAATACGTACATATCAATTTAGCATGGCTATTATGAGCTTTCAGCACGCAGGATGAGTTACATTGATTAATAATTGTGCTTATATATTTTATCAAAAGCACTCTTCTTTTAAAATTAAAAGAATATTCTTACATATTACAGTGAACAACTTTCCTGTACAGCTCCCAAGCGAATCTTTTAGTCATCGCTGGGACTGATTTTATTCTATATGGAAACATAGGAATATATTTCCGTTAGATTAAAACTTACATAAGAATATTCTTTAATGTAATAGCAAATTAGTTTTGAAAATAATAATACATATCAATTTTGCATGGCTATTATGCGCTTTCAGCACGCAGGCTGATTGACATATTGATTAACAGCTGCGCATAATATAGTTTATTATAAGCTCTCTTTACTTTTAAAATGCAAAGAATATTCTTACACATTACAGTGAACAACTTTCCTGTACAGCTCCCAAGCGAGTCTTTTAGTCATCGCTGGGACTGATTTATTCTATATGGAAATATAGGAATATATTTCCGTTCAATTAAAACTTACATAAGAATATTCTTAAAGGTAATGGCAAATAATTTTTGAAAAAAATAATACCTTCATATCAATTTAGTATGGCTATTATGAGCTTTCAGCACGCAGGCTGATTGACATTTATTTATAGTTGTGCTTCATATAGTTTATCATAAGCAATCTTTTCTTTTAAAATGCAAAGAATATTCTTACATATTACAGTGAACAACTTTCCTGTACAGCTCCCAGGCGAATCTTTTAGTCATCGCTGGGACTGATTTATTCTATATGGAAATATAGGAATATATTTCCGTTCAATTAAAACTTACATAAGAATATTCTTAAAGGTAATGGCAAATAATTTTTGAAAAAATAATACGTACATTTTAATTTAGCATGCCTCTTATGAGCTTTCAGCATGCAAGCTGATTGACATTGATTTATAGCTGTGCATATTATAGCTTACTTTAAGCACTCTTTTCTTTTAACACGCAAAAAATATTCTTACATATTACAGTGAACAATTTTTATTTACAGCACTTAAGCTAATCTTACTCGTCGCTGGTATTGCTTTCCATATAATTGGAAATATGAACATTTAGATTAGATTCAAACTTACATAAGAGAATATGCTTTCCTATAAAAACAAATTATTTTTAAAAAATATACAAATTGCTAGTCGAATTTCCATGGCCGTCTTTAAGGAGGCAGTTTTACACACAGTAATTTTTACTTTACAGATATTATAATATGTTATGTGTACTCCTTACATTGAAAATTTGTAGTATATTTTAACATATTATAAGGAAACATCTTTTCTATACAAGTTACAACCAAATGTTTAATTTGTATTTGGACCGCTTTTTTATAAGTGCGAAAGCATAAGAATATATCCTTTATAAAATTTTATACGACTTGCAGAACAAGTTCTGTGATCCCAAATTTCTGTCAAAAATTGCTTCTGCATCGTTTATGAAATCCATGTTGGAAAGAAGAGCTTGAGACTCACATTGTTTGTTCTGTCAAGTGATGTGTCTACTTGATGTAAACGTAATTTTTTAAATTGCTGGTAATGCATGGTTTTTCCGAGTTATCTAGTTCGAGCAAGTTTCAACATATGGTAACTTTAACATTTTTTTAAGGCAAGATATGATACGAGTTGTTTTTGTAATAGAAAAGGAGATGTTGTAAGAAAGTTTTTGTGAATATTTATGAACATGAATTGTCTTTATTGAAGAAAGACATAGAACCCACAGGATATTCATACAGATTTAGGCTCGATGGCCCTTCAACCATGAAACCTTACAAAGGATGACAGCTACTCTCTCTAGACATTTCCAGTTCTGGTCCATGATGCTTTATTATGATCCAGATTTTTTTAAATACATGTGTGTGCCTGTTTAACTATAATCCTGATATTGTAAAAACTTTTTATTCACTTTACTGATTTATATTTAGTGCCGGTTGTAGACCCCTGCTACATAACAATGCAAAAAATATTTTAAAAATATGTTCCTTTCTCTGGTTATTTAAAAACCATATTATACAACCAGACGCTATTTAATTTTATTTCCCAGTTGATTCCAGTCTAGGACATGAATTATTTCGAATGCCACTGCCCATCCCGGACATATTTGGAAATACCTTCATACTATTTACGTCACTAATTTAGGTTATTTGCATTAACACAGCTCATTTGATTTAAACACTGAGTAATTTTAAATTCGCGCGTTTGTCCCATTTAATAGAAAAACAATATTGAATCAAGCACTAATAGTATTTATAATTTTTAGACTTATTTTATATATTTGTAGTATACATTTTTATAAAATTCACAAAACTAGTATTTAGAGTTTAATTCTAATATTTAGGTTTTAAGCATTTCTGTAGCAAGTATATGGAGAAAAAATTATGAATTGCGATATTAAAAAAATTGGTGATAGTGTGAAATCATGATACTTTGAATTTGGAGATAGAGATCGAGATATCCAAATTTAAAGGTGAAACGAGATTGCGTTACTCAAATTTTGGGGCAGATTGCAATTTTGGGAGTCAGTTAACTCGAAATCGTGCAATTTAGGTTGGGAGAGATCTAGAGAACTTGGCGACAAAATTAAAAGTCATGTTAAACTATCAACAAGTTTTAGGTTTTTAACTTCTGTACGCATGAAGCATATCTAGTATTTACTCTTTTCTTCGCCTCTATTTCCTCAGACTACTGTCAGTCACAAATTCCACATTCATTATTATACGATACCGTTGATTAGAATTATATCTTAACTGAAAATATTTACGTTTTGAGAAATAAGAAATTTCTTCAATTCGTAAAACTTCATTTCTATTTGAAGGTTTGAAGTCTAGAAGAGAAAATGTACCAATTTCTTTCGACGTGTAATAAAGGTTTATTTTTCTGAAATAAAACTTTTTTAAGAATTAGGATAAATAACGGCATTCAATAAAGTTAAAAAATTTAAAAACGCATTCTCTAAAATTTTTTGCATAAATAAAAATTTTGAAACAAACT
Source organism: Latrodectus hesperus (assembly GCA_037975125.1). NCBI lineage: Eukaryota > Metazoa > Arthropoda > Arachnida > Araneae > Theridiidae > Latrodectus > Latrodectus hesperus. The sequence goes on from JAJQOW010000151.1 coordinate 85,725, forward strand.
TTTGTTCAAGGCGTATAACGTATTTTTCTATATAGGAAAAAATTAAGAAGTCTATAATGTACATAACTTATTTATAAAATATATTTTGTAGATGGAAAAACAGTGTAACAATTTCGTTATTGCATAATGAAATTCATAATCAAATATTAAAGAGTTTTTACCTGACATGGTTATCGTTAGCTGCTTCATGTAACAAGTCTCAAACTTGAAGGTCTACAAAACAAGAATTGACATTAATTTCTTTAAAAATAAGGAAATAAAATGTATATTATTTGCTTATGCAAAAAATTCCAACACAACTGTTTGGAAATCCCATATTCGGTGCCGAATCAATTGCGAATTAAATATCAAGATCTTCCAATGATTTAGAAATTTGTAATAACCATGTGTCTGCCCACGCAAAAAAACAAATTACTAACCAAGGATCGCTTAGATCCGTCACAACTTTTGCTTAACATGGGGCAATGAAACAAGACGTATGTAGAAAAAATTTCACTCCAAAAGCGCCCCCCACACCGGAAGGGCGGGGTTCGACTCCCAATGTCACCAAAGACCCACCGAGTACATTCGATATGCGTGCTCCTTAAACCTGTGGAATCGAAAGTCCTATGGTCGGTCGTTGGGCAGTTTATCATGGGTACAATGGTCTGGAGAAAATTTCCTCCCCCTTCCGATCAATGTCAAAATTGAAGGAGTGGATCCTCTGGTGGTGCCATCTATCGGAGGATTTGAAGAGCAAAGACGTACTTTCACCTTCGTGGTGCTCTGATTAAACGAAAGACGCACCCTACTGACTTAAATTCGCATTAGCCAAGACATAGCGAGCTTAGTTAGTCCAAGTGTCATAAGCAACAACTTATTTTTCTTCCCTTCTAATGGGGTGGTTTGTTTGATTGGTCTTAACTCGAACCATACCTGTACCTTCTGATAGTAGAAAGCCTGACTACCCGTGACCAAACGACTAACGTTGCATCCGGAGGCTGACGCTTTAACAGAGACTGTTGTTACTGTATTGGTTACCGTTTAACTGCAGTTCGTTTTCGAGATATTTTTCAAATTATTTTATTATATTTTTATCCTATATATAATAATAAAGGACATGCCTTTTAAATGTTGCGTAAGTGCCCGTAAAAGCAATCATGATTTTGGACCTTAGGTTTTTCGCTTTCGATTCCCAAATGAAAATTTAAAACGCTAATGGTTGTGTGCAATTTCGAGAGAAAATACAGAAGTATCCAAACCTTCCAGAATAAGTAAACTAATTTCATTTGCATGATTTTTTATATTTTATATTTTAACTTTTTTAATAAAATTAATAGTTATAAAAATTTTTAAATGAAATCAAAAGTGAATTCCTTCGGAATTTTTTTAAAATTTGTTATGAAAATTATATCATTCAAATTTAAAATTTTCATAGAAAAATAAAATAACTTATTTTTCGATTTATTAATAATAAAATGTTTGAGTTAAAAGAGAACTGTAATAATATATAAACTCTAAGCTATTTCATAATTCCAGAATGCATCCTAATGATCATATCAAATAAATCTATTATTAGAAAGAAAAACTGAGATTTCTTTGTTGCATGTATATCAGCATTCTTAATTGAAATTTTACTTGTAGGTGTGTGAACTGCCTTTGATATTTTAAGAACTAGTGAAGCTTTCGATGAGATATATTGTAATAGAATAGTCGTGATCCAAAATTACACCCTAATGCTATATCTTGCATCTTTAATGAATACGCAAAATAATTAATAAATGCAGATGTCATTCAGAGGGTCCCTCAATTAAATCGCAAAGATGTGAAAATATTCAACTGTGTGAAGAAACTGTTTAAAGTAAAAAGAGTGACTTGAGGAATACAAGCAAAAATATTATTTTGCAAATTTAGATAAAATTGAAAAATGCTTAAAAAATGTAGATATTCTGGATTTTTGGGCTGTAGTGAAAAGAAGCAATTTTATGTTTTTAAATATTGGCTATAATCCACATCCAAAATTTGTGTACTTCTGTTGTTATTGATGAAAATCTGATTACAAATGGTTTAAATAAAATGTGCCAATAAAAAACTAAGTAATTCTTTACCATTTCTAACTAATAATGTTACTGATATTAGTAATATACAACAAAATATTAAGTGAATTAAATTAAATCAAAATTATAATTATTAGGAAACAGATTTGTATGATTTAATTGATATTTCATTTTGTCAGAAAATACTGTAAATAAAATGCAGAGAGGTGTTTTAGGAAGGAACAGATTTCTTTTTAAAAGATTATATCACTTGTCGTTTGTTCTAATCACAGAGCATATACATTAGAAATTAGGAATCAGAATGAATCTGAAATTTATCTACCTTTTGAAAAATGGGAAAATGGACATGCTTTTGAAGAAGTAAAATTCTTCTCAGTCAAATCATGTATAAATATATTTCTTAAAAATTATTGCAAAAAAAAAAAATGACTCTATAGTGATTAATACTCAATCTAAAAAAATTTACAGAATAAGTTTCCTGTTCGTTACATTTTATTTCACATTAACATTTTAATTTCTTTTAATATACATTTGAAATTTTGCTAATAAAATAGAAGTATCCATCTTAGGTCAATAATATAACATGATTGAACTGTGTTGGAACCTATAATATTATACTTTTGTTTTTATTATTTTTTAGAGAAATATAATATTGAAAATAAAATATACCAACAATATTTATCGTTACCCTAAAGTTATTTTAATAATATGAATTTTAAAATATACTAATTTTTAAATATACCACGTGATTAGAAGTTCTCAAAAATGAAATTAAGGTATTTCTGATATTTCTATCCCGTGTTTAATATTTTCTAGTTTTTAATTAATTTCTAGTATATAATTAATATTTATTTTTTATGATTAAAGGTTAATTTTTGGAAAATAAATGTTCCGTAATAACAATTTATGATATCTTAAAAACAAATTAGATTTATGATGAATTTAATTTAATAAATTTTTAAGCAGTAAATTATTCTGTAGCAAAATAAGTTAATTTATTTATATTTAAATGCTGATATAAAACTTTAAGGTAGAAAATAGTTTTATACACTTCAGATGATAATCTTTTCAAATTGTGTATTAGGGATTATTTGACATCACAATCATTGCAACATATTAAAATTTTAAACTTACAGAAAGTAACTGTTTTATTATAAAAAGTTTATTTATCATAATTTATTTATCATCATTTTATGATAAAATAAGTAATTATTTTATCATAAAATTATTTTTAAAATAAAATTACTGAAATGTTTTTTCCACAAATAATTAACTTTAAAACTCGGTCAATATGTTATAAAAGATTTTTAAATAGCCTTATTTCAAAAATTCCTATTACGAAATGTTTATATATACCTAGCTATACTTTTTTGAATAAAAGATATCAGATTTAACTTCTTAATTTAAAATAGTATATTCGATATAGGATTGAGTTATAAAAATCTAAAGAGTGATATTCAGTGCATTATATATTTCGAGCAAACTGCTTTCTTTAGAATGAACGATACGAAAAGAAAGTACTTAAACATGAATGAAATAGCAAGTTAAAAAAACAAGAAATCATGGAATGATTAAATTTAGTTCTGTTTTAATCTGAATTAATGATAACAAAATTCAGCTGATATAAGAAATGTTTGATAAAAAATGATATTGATTATAGTTTAAGCTTAACATGAAAATAAGTAATATAAAAAACAAGATATTGTTAGAGTATTGAAATTACTAGTTAAATCTTTCGGCAAGAATATGGTATTTATTTGAATAAAATATATTAAAGTCAACAAAGTTTGTGCAACTTTACAATATATTAGTTATGTGATATTCTACAATATTAATATTAAAGAGTTAATATTGAATATTATCATAAAAGTTTTTATGGTTTAGAATTAAAAGGTATGCTCTGAGCTTCTAACAAAAAAAAAGGGATCTTTCCATTACAAACAATAACTTTTCCGACTTAAATTGTAATAATCTAAAATATTACCATTTTTCTAAACTAATGTTATAGATATTTAAGAATGGAAAAATTTACGCTTATAAATAAATATTTTTCCTTAAATATGTCCTTTCAATTAAAAAAATCATTTTTTTAAATTTGATAACTTTTTCGATTTTTATTCTTGTATATAAATTTGTGATATTCATTATATTAAAATTATTATGCTGTGTCAGCATTTTTCATGTAAAATTTATTGCATAAGCCTACAGCCGCCTTATCTCAAAGAAAGTTTAAAATGTACAAATAAATTCATAAAAAATTTTGTGTATTTTGGAAAACATCAAGATTTTTACATAAGCTATGAAAATAAATTCAAATATTTAAACTTCTTATTTAGGTAATTGCTGTCGAGATCATTAAATATTTTATTAGTTTTTTTTTTATAATAAATGAGAATGATATATATATATATATATATATATATATATATATATATATATATATATATATATATATATCTAATATATAAAATTCTCGTGTCACAGTTTTCGTTGCCATACTCCTCCGAAACGGCTTGACCGATTTTGATGAAATTTTTTGTGCTTATCCGGTATCTATGAGAATCGGCCAACATCTATTTTTCATCCCCCTAAATGTTAGGGGTAGTACAACCCTAATTTTTTCTTTTTATTTTTTTGGTTAGTTCTGTAAGTTCCTAATAGATGGCGGTTTAGCATCTAAGTTGCACAGGTATTCGGCAGATGGCGACGTGTTTATTTTTCTAGATTATATCATCTTCGAGAAAATTATCGTGCGCGCGCAAGCGCGTGGTTAAATATAGAATTTACATATATTTTCATGATGTATAATGATACTATAACAATTTTTCGTGAATCATTTTCATAATTATACTTTGTATTGTGTTATTATTGTGCAGTATTCAGTTTGAATATTTTTAATACTATAAATAGTAAAATAAAATTTTATTTATTACTGTTTTTCTCTACTAATTTTCATACCACCTCGAAAATATGTAAGTATTTCTTGATAGCCTTTTATTATTTTTTATTTTTATTTTATAATTTGATAATTATTAATTTATTCAGTAGAACATTTTGATCTAATTTATTTATTCAAATGATAAATTCTTTTAATTTTTTTTATTTCAGTATAATGCCGCGGAAAAAATTTTTAGTTTTAATATAATTTAAAATTAAAATAATAATAGTTCAATGTCAATGTTATCTACCTCATTTATAACAATTTATTTTTAGATGTCTTTAATTTATATAGTATATTTTATAAGTAAGTCACTGATTACAAACTATAATTTAATTTAAGATGAATAAAATGTAAATTCAGAAAGTATATGTTGATTTGTGCTTAATTTCAAAATTTCGATACTTTACCTATTACTATTAAACTTTGGTGAAACGTTTTATTTTTAATCTCCTATGAATGAACCTATTCTAAATTTTTTTAGAAAATATTAATTTGATTGAACCCAAGAATTAGTAAAAAATTGATTCAATGTATTTTAAAAACTCAGCCACTGCAACGCGTGGCTGGGTCAGCTTGTATATATATATATATATATATATATATATATGAGAATGATATAAATATATTTTTATAATAAATGAGAATGACAAAGAATTTTCAGATATCCACAGAAATAATTAGGTAGTGCAACAATTGTCTGCAAAACAAAAATTTTCTATTTTTTCCTTTGAAAAATGAAAATTGTAAAATGTTTTCCAATCAAAGAAAAAACAATGCGTTTTAAAAAGAAAAAAAGTTAAGATTACTTGTTTTTTTAAACCCATAAAATGAAAACAAAAGTTTGTTTCTAAATAATTTTCCATATACTTCATATAAATTTTAGTTGTTATAAATGGCGGTTTTCTAAACTCTCATACTTATTTTTCTATATTACAAACTTTAGATTTTATGAAAAATTTTACTGTCCAACAAATTCACAGAAATTAAGTTTTGTTTTGTTGTCGCTTTTTGAACACAAGAGTTAATTGGACTAGTACTGTTACTGTTTAAAGTGGATTTTGCTATCCACAAGGAAAATCCAAATCTAAGGTGGGATTCGAATCCACAAACTGTTAAACTGAAGGCAAGATTGCTATCCATTCGGTTAATAGCCCACTCTTCGGCGATATATGTCAAGTAATTATTTACGAAAATATGAAAAAAGGGTGTAATTTATGTTTTATAATATAAAGCTAACTTACCTTTTACAGACAAATTTTCTTAATTGGAACTCCATTTAATATATAACATGTTTAAAAAATGAATCAGTTATAAAATAATAAACTTTAGAATTTCTTGATGATTGACCAAAAGAACTCTTTGATAAAATTATTTTAAAAATCTGGAAGTTATTGAATTGCAAACTATAATTTTCAGTTTCCATTAGACTATATAATAAAACCCGTCACTTTAAAATTATGATTATGGAACTACAAAAATTTAAAGTTCTTAATAAAAAGGCATTCTTTTAGCATATATAATTGTGGAATTCAGAAAATATTACTTGTTTTTTCTAGCAAACATTTTCAAGCAAAATAGAGACTAGTTGTTATCACAATAGGAATAATTAAATAAATGCAACTAAACTGGACGAAGATTATTTAAATATTATTACCTTCTAATTTTTCGATTGTATCTTGCAAGATAATAAAAGGATAATAGCTTAATAAACTAAGATAACACTGAATACCCAAAAAAAAATTTCTTTCATTAAATACTAATCTTGAATTGAAACAAAATGAAAGATTTCGAATTAAACACATCGTTGATTTAAAATCACACCTCATGCAATATGATTAAGTTTATTGGGGAAACAAAAATTTTCATGAATAGTTTTATATTGGTACAAAAAAGAAACGGCTTTATAAGAAATTTCAATAAACAACGTACCTGAAAACATAAATTTACTAAACTGTTGTATTTTGTATAAAGAGGCATTTTAATGGCTGGATTTTCTTTTGAAATTAAGGTAAAAAAATATTAAAAAACTCATTTGAGTCTTCAGACGTATTTTTTTTAAAAAAAAAGTGCACGTGTAGCAAAGCAATTTCTGCAACAATGTAGAAGATCAAATTGAAAATTCGAAGTTTGAAATGAAAGTGGTTGACGTCATCATTCTATCATTTAACCAATCAGACTCATTTAACTTGATACAATTATTTTTAAAGCTAATCAAGATGGGCAATTAAAACTTTTAGACTAAATTCTCTGAAAATGGTTTTGACTTTTTTAAATTTTATTTTAATTCTTATTTGTATTTTATGAAAAATGCTTCATCTTAAATTTTAAACAGGAAGGAAAAAGGAAAAGATATAGTAAATAAAAAAATATGGGAATTTGTTTTTTATTCGGTAACAAAGAAACAATATCGATTTAACTTCCAATTAAAAATCTTCCAATTCAATCACAAATCTTAAATTTTAATTTGATTTTGAAGAAACTATCAAAATTCCTAAAAAATCTGCTTTTCAAATATTTTTTAATCAATTAAAATTTTTTTAAAAGATGTTTACTATTTGATTACATATTTCAACTATTAATAATATTTTAAATAGGCACATTGGTTAGTAAATATTTAGATTAATTTGAGTTTACTTACATTAGACTAGTTTCACTAATTTCTAACCTGTACTAAAGATCTATTAAATCAATTTTCACCATATTATCTGTGTTCATATTTATGAATTCATATAATACTTGAATGATGGCAATATATATAATAAGTTATGTAAACATAACTCGATAGAAGTTGACAATCTTAACGATGATTGCATCTCTCTGATTATGCATATCTTACGGTGACTCATGACTTCAAGCTACTGTCAAGTGATGAAATTGAGACCAGGGATTTGATTCTTCATTGCCAGATTCCGCTCGTGGAGAACCTTTATGGTACATCCTTAACTGTACCCGTATCACTGTGACACCCCTTCCTGTGTATCTTATATTAATATTCATACATACATCTGAATAGGACTAAAACACAGAATTTTTTAGGGGCTCACTAGATTCTAGTTGTAGATTTGTAGTCTTTCGTATGAAGAGTCTTGTGTTTCATTTCAATAGCTGAGTTTTCCAGGTTTATTCCTTTGCTATACGCAAATACATCGCTCTGCTTATAACTTTCAAGGAAAACCAATTATAGATAGTATAGATTTTAAAAATATACAATCTATATAGATATTTTTAAATGCACAGTATAGATTAAAAAAAAAAGAATAGATAAAATCTATGCACAGTATAGATTTTAAAAATTCCCAACTTCAGCCATTAAGATGTTCTCTATACGACGTGAAAACAATTTTCAAAATGTAATAAATATTTACGATACGATCTTTATAAATAAAACTTATTTTATTTGTCCCTGGAATTGTTTGTTCGTTTGTCCTTCAGCGTTCATTTGAGCGCGTAGGGATTTCAACGCTGTTTAATGTGAACTGCAAACCAGTTGACATCCAAATCCGAAGCAGGAATCGAACATACAAACTTTTAAACTGAAAGCTAACTAATCGGCTGTCAACTAGGCACATGTCCGCTGAGTGAAGACTTATACGGAACGGAAATTATTTAGCTGTTAATATCTGGCTAGATCCAAATAGTTCCACTTCAAATTTTTTATACAACATTCGTAATTAGTTTAAAATGTAACTAGACCTGTTTTGAACTCACTGTAAAAAATTTGATCCTTTGATCCCTACCATTTCGAAACTTTGAAGCCTCAAGAACATAGGGGTGATCGTTTCATCTCTCTTAAAAATTATCCATTCTGTAGATGGAAAACATATGTAGGGCACCGGATCCAAGATGTAAATTACATTTTAACCATTTCAGAAAAATAAATTTTTCATCGAGCATGCTTTCGATTTTCTAAACAAGTCTCCGATCATAAATGCATTGAAGAACGGATGAAAAGAATGCGGCAGTTGCTTAAGATTTAATAATTTAATGAGGGGGAAAGTATACTTTCAACGTTTCATTCAGTTTGCTTTTAGCTAATCCATACGCGTGGTCTCATTTTGTAAAGCAAAACAGTGTTTCAACAAAACTAAGCATACAATATCGTCGAAATTTCGTATAAAGGGTTACTTTTCCGGGTCACATTTTCCAACTGGAAAATTAGATACACATTTTCACTGGAAGCGACCTTATTTGTAAGACGGTCCATCTTTGTCCACAAGTTATGTATCTACAATTACTGGATTTTTATGTATAAATAAAACTGTTGAAGTCTAACATTTATTGTTCTATCGATCATGCTTTAAACAGAGGTAGACATTACAAAATAAATGGGACAAAATTTAAAACAAATATTAAGAAAACAAGGATGCCATCTTTGGAGAGCGGAAATGTTCATTTAAGAAAGATAAATTATCAAGCAATCATTATTCCTTTCATAAACAAATCACATAACTTTCCAATTTTTTATCGAAAAATAAACAAATCAGATTAAATATATTTGAAAAATCAAAATATCTTCAAGAGAAAATTGTATTGAATTCTTGTGTGTGTGAAAAAACTTGAGATGTGGTAAATCTATGAATGTATACATGCTTCATTTTTAAGTTGTTTGTAGTCTGTTTTAATGCAAAAAATCAGTTTGCTAGAAGTGATTTAAATTTTTATTATAGTAAAACCCTCTATTTAAGGCTATTGCTTGAAAAAAAAATCATCTGATCAGAATTTTAAGGGAAGTGCAGTAACTTCTTCGCATTAATGAAAACACAACATATTCTGTTTTATTGCATACAAGGGCTGATTTGACCAGGATCTACTATTTAAATTGAATTTCTAACATCTAGACACACAGACATTCAGGTTTGAAGAGTGAACATTTGAACTACGAACAGTTAATCTAAGGCTAGAGCGCTAATCACTCGGCTTCCAACAACTATTCGCATTGCATGTATTGATTTGATTTTGTGAGGTTTACTGATTCAATATTGAACATTTCTGGACCGCACAGTATTAAAAACTAAAAATTCTGTGTTAAAAGCCTAGTCAAATGTTTAAGATAGAAAGTATTAAAAGTTCTAGAAAAGCTTATATAAAAGATTAAGAACGATAAAAACCTTAAAAAGAATTCAAAAAACCAATTGCGCGTAAAATTGAAAACAAATTTCTATGTGCTAATCAAGTCTAATAAAATTAAATTTATGTTATCAAAAACACTACGCGTAAATCATTGAAATTCGGACAGACAATTAAAATGTGATGTACTGTATACAGTGCATTACACATGTCCCAAATTAAAGCACTCCGAGACAAGAATAAGTGCTTGTGTGTAAATCTAGTCTATCCAATGCGAAGGCGTGTGAAGTTTACATCAACTCTTCGCATGGGAGCAACCGGCAATGGAAGAATGTGGGAAGATATACTATATAATTTATTGTCCGTCTGCAAATCCCAAGTTTCCTGCCAGTGGAAAAAAAGATCTTTGACAATTTGTTTAATGTCAAAAATGTTGATGTTTAATGCAAAATTTCAGAGCCATTTTTATAAGCATTATTTAGAAGTTCATTTCCAGCAATGCCAATATTCGTATTGCATGGATTATGCAGGGATAAAAATATTTTTATGTATGAAAAACTAAATAAAATACTCTGTTTTTATGAGTAAATTTATAAATAAAAGTTCTTCCTATACTTACGCTGTTCTCTAACTTCTTTCTTAGGGTCAGAGAATACTTCCTAAGAATCTAAAAGGAGTTCCAAATATTTGATCTTTAAGTTTTCCGATACACGCATTAATCCAAACGTAAATCACAAAAAAAAAATTCATCTTTTATAAAGTTATCGAGTTTGTCGCCTATTGCTGCCAACAGAAGCCGCTAAGCACATTATTTATCTGGTATTTTTTAATCTTTGTGTCTAGCTACTATGTCGACACATGAACTCTGTTCCCAGATGTGGACATTTGACCAATCGTCACTAGACTTAGCCAAAAACTTAATAATATATTTTGGTTTAGCGACGAGGTTGATGCCAAAGCTGGCATTCTCTACACCAAGAAATGCAACGTCAACGTAATGGACACTGTTTTAAACAGGACATGTGTCTTCCCAACAGAAATGTTTTTATTTGGGTCTGGTATCGAACACCCAACTTTCCAGCCACGACTACGACGCATTTCCCCAATGGGTTACAATGACCCCTTTTACACAGTTAAAGTAATTTCTCAAGTAAATACACGATGATATATTTATAATACATTTTCACTTCCATAAAGCAAATATATTATTTCCAAAATATTTTTTTCGTACAATTATAATTTTTCAAGTTTAATGGAATAGAAAGTATTTGAAAGAACAGTAAACAAAATATATTTTCATGCCAATATCAGGGTGACACATTACCAACTAAATTTTTAACAATCATAATACAGTTTGTGTAATAATGTGGATGAAAGCTTTTCATTTATAAACAAGTTTTAAAATTGTTCCTACCATTTAGTCATACACAAAAGCTACATCAGATCGGCAATGAGATTGAATTCCAAGCCCTTTCCTTCAAAAAAGTGTGATTTAATACATTTAGAAAAAAATCTGTCACCAAATAATAGGTTATTATTAATAATGCCAACATCATCGTTTGTTATTATTAATCATAAAGTGGTTGTTTCTTTCTTTCCATTTGAGATCATAGCTAAATCACTTCATTAAAATTCTCATTGCTTTAAAATAGCTGTAATGTCAGATAACGTTTCTTCTACGACACACATAGTTAATTGAGGTGGCGTCGTAAATCCGACACGTCGATGAATTTGCGGCCGGCCCTCAAATCACGTTCCTCAAGCTGCAACAAACAAAGCGTATCAATATTTTCAAGATCAGGAAAATAACTTGTTTTTCAAAGTAATTAGTATTCAAATTTTCAAATCTTAAGCAATATTGCTTTCAAAATTTCGAGAAATTGTTACCTTTTCTAATTACTGTTCTTGGCCCCGATTCAAGTTTTCTATTTTTTCTTGTGATTGTGTCCAATTTCTCCTGATTCACCAACTTCTCTTGTGTCATTTCACATTCTCTTGAAATCCGTTAAAGATTCTCTAATTCTCTTTTTTATTTGATGAACATTTTCTGCCTAAAACTTTGATTGTTACGGGAATCCAAAACCATAATTCCAAGAGTCGTTTCGAATATCTTTGAGTCCTTAACAAAAGTCGAATTGATTTGGACATGATATCCATAAAAACTTTGTGGTTTCAACTTGTTAAAAATATTGTCGAACTTCATTTTGTTAATAAAAACACTTTTTATTTTAAAACCAAAGCATTGGTTTGAAAAGACGTTTCCCATTGATTCAAGCCATTAACACGTTGACACTAACAGAATCAAATGTAAATTGAAAAAGAGACAAGACAAAATATTCTCTTTATGGTTAGTTTAAACCGACAAGGTCGATTTAAGTTTTTACCTTCTTTTATTCCATTTTTTTAAATATATGAATTATTTCCTTTAGTACTGAAAAGAAATTCTGGGCAATCATCCCTTAGAAAAAAATTTTTCCGTTATAGTTTGGAAGACATCAAATCGTGAACAATAGTACGTATAAAATCAAAGTACGGATGACACTCTTTTAAAATAATATTTTTAGTAAAAAAAGGGCAAACAGATTTTAAGGAAATTTGACTCAATTACTGTATACAATTTCCAAGACTTTGCTTTAAATTTGTATAAACAATATTTCTTTAAAAACCTGTTTCAAATAAAAAGGAAATTTTAAACAGAAAAAATAACTACGAGAACTCCGGGCTTGTTACGCCGTAAAATTGAAAAACAAGTACTCCATCCATACGATTTGATTAAGTACTCTCGCTTTAGACTTTGACATTTATTGCAAAGAGGACAATATTACCAATTCCCAATTATCCGTAAAACTGATTGGCACTTCTACTACAAATAATCCACAAAGGAACAAACCAGTACAAATAAGCATTAGAACTATTTGAATATTCAATAGCTAATCTAAATACACTTATTACTTGAGGAAAACATAATTATTTATGAAATGAATTTTAGACATGGAGGATCATTCACAAAAATTGGAATGAAACGAAAGGATACAAAACACCCATGCATGTTATTTATACTTTGAATTTGGAACTTTTCATTAGCGTAATTCACGAAATATATTGCCGAAGTAAAATTTTTAAGATCGATATTATGTACCATATTATAACAGAAAACTCCAAAGTTCTGAAATTGAATTGTAGTTTGTACTTTCTTTTTTAATGTCTGTAACTTGCAAAATAAATCGTGTTCCAATGTATAAGCAGATCTGCATTAACACATTAGGGAGTAATGCTATTACTTTTTCGTTATAAATTATTCATTATAGTTGAACACGAAATAGATTTATCTGAGAGAAAATGCTTATTGTAGGTATAAAGTTAATACAAAGCTCTTGAATTTCCGTTGAAAAGCCAACTACGAGTTTTTGCGTACGGGAATATGAAATCTTAGGTTTAATTCCAGTACGATTGTGCTGCTACTGAATAATTTAATCGGAATTCTACTTCATTTAGGATATATATATATATATATATATATATATATATATATATATATATATATATATATATATATATATATATATATATATGGTATTCAGTGACCGATTAGTTTGCAACATGAAACAATTTTATAAGCATATTCTCAAAAAATTCTGAAACTTTAAGGATATTTTTTTGTTTATTGTCTATAAAAATATCTCTATTGTTGAATAACAGTTTATTGTTCTATCAATGACGCTTAAAAATGTTTCAAAGATACTAAACATAATTTGGAAATGGCAACGAAAAATATTACACACGCAAAATATATTTCAGTTATTGAATACGTTACAAAAACCTTTCTAATAAATGCATTGGGCTTTAATGAACTGATATTTAAAAGTTTAATAAAGGTGAAAACTATTGATTTAAAATATTTTTTGTTTATTTTGCACACTGTTTCTTTTATATATCATTTTTTAATAAATTACATTTAAATAAATAATAACAACCACAAAAAGTTTTTTTGCACCCTTGATGAATATTTAGTAATTTTTTCAGCCATCAAACACACTAAGTTTTGTATTTATTGTAGAAACTCTCTCCTAAATTAAATTCTCAGTAAATGTAGCACAAAACTGCATTTTAATATGTAAATTTTAAACATCTTAATAAAACTGTCATATATTTTCAGAGTAACGCTCATAAAATTATAAAGCAGAAAGTAGAAAGAATTTTCTAAATTTTGAAAATCATACAACTAATTTTTCTCAGTCATACGTTACAATGCTAGATTTTCAAGAAATAAAAATATTTAATTCTTGAAATGATATTTTCTTTTAGTTACGCTTACCTCAGCGGTACTGGTTAGTAATACTTTCAAAAATTACCATATAGAATGTTCAGCTCGAATCCGTGTTTGTAAAGATATCTACCTTTTTTAATTTATCAAAATAGATAATATGTGTGAACGGAATCATCTGTCGAATCAAAATAGGCAATTGATTTTGGGATTTATATAAGGATATTGTAGTTAATTTCAGAACAACATCACTGAAAATGTTCACAAGGATTTCGGTCATAGTCTTGCTGCTAATCAGCCAATGGGGTAAGCTCAAGAAAAAAACAATATTCAAATTTCTTCAAATATATATTTAAACAATATATTTAATATTTATTTAAAATATAATAATATTTAGTATATGTATTTCATAAATTTTATTTCTTCTCAACACCATTCTGTTAATACTTTATACAAATATAATAATTTTGGTATCGGAAACGAATATTTTTTAAGCATGTCTGAAGTCAATTATTATTAGCTTAATTCTTATTTACGCGCGCGTGTATTCAAATATATATATTTGAAACTTAGGTTGTGTCATGAATGTGAACCTAAAAAGGATATTTCTTCTTTAATGAATTAGTTGATAGTTATTTAACGGTAAAAGTAAGCTTATCTTAAGCCCATTTAGAATATTTAATTATCTGAATAAATGCATGGTGACTTGTTGAACAATTCTGTAATATTTATTTTAACTCCTTAATGTCAAATTAAAAAAAAAAAAGATGTAAGGGTTAAAGCATGTTTAGCAATACAAAGTACAAAGGGTACTTTAAAAGTTTTACAATATGACTCAACAAAAACCCGCTGGAAACTTGTGGTTACAACATGTTAAGACATGCCCAAACTTGCATAGTATCCACCGGTAACACATTTGTAGACTCAGCAATTCATTAGCAGCAGTGACAATTTAAAATCTGGATTATGACTTCATTATCGCTTAGTGAGATAAGGCAGTTTTTAGGTATAATTTTATGTATGGTTTAAGAGTAGTTATATGTATGGCTTAAGAGAACAGTGAATGGAAGAAATAACATACACATTGTATAAAGTGCATTGAATAATGACTGACCATAATGACTGCATACACATTGAATAATGACTGTCCAAATTTGAATACTATAATCAGGTAGTAAAGGAAATTCGAAAGCTGAAGTGTTTCTCCGTAGAACGCTCATAGTGAAGAAAGAATTGTAACACAAAGTATTTTTGTTTTAAGGAAAATGCTTGACGAATACCGGCGGATATAAGTATGATATATCCCCCAAGAGGTTTTTCGCCAAATCTGCCGTCCTTTCTTATGTTTATAGTGTTTCCAGTTTTCCATTTGGTGTTTCCAATTTGAATTTTTGTTGCTGTCTTGGATATTATTGCTGCCAAGTTTGGTTTTTCCCCGTGTTTTATGTCAGAGCAGTTTGTCCTTTTTCTCAGCTGCATAAATTCCAACCAACCACCATTTTTATGTCATATATACGTTTTTTAAGTGGTAACAGCGTTATAATTGCTTGGCAATGAAAAAAGCCACTAAGTTCACCAGTATAGGATATACGAATGTGGGTTATATCATACTAGTTCCGGGAAGTGATATACCAGCAGATAGAAGATATCTTATACCTTCATGCATAAGCAATTCATTCCAGTCTGAGTGACCATTAAAAACAAACATAAATATGTAGTAAACTGCACAATATATGTTTAAAGTCATAAAAAACCTGAGCCCATAATCAAGAATGAATATTTGAGTTCTTCATGATAAACAATTCTCCAACTCCCAGCGCCAAAGTCTGCACTGAGTATTTGATAACTACTGTGGTGAAACTTCTTGAACTTAAAGTCCTGTGCCTGCTTTATGTGACTTTGCACTGTTTTCCCACGGGAAAATATAACTAAGAGAAAAACGATATGAAAGTAATGAGACCCTTCTGAAAACACTTGGGATAACGAATGTTTGACTTGGCAAAATTGTTTTAAGGACTGGTTTCGCTGTATATTGAATTCGAGAAAAATAACTTTAAAAGAGTTCAATAAATTAAACTGCATTGCAAAACTTCTAGTATTATTTGTAAATTCAACAAGTAATTCAATTTTACAATATCCTCAATTTTGTTGTTTCACAGCACATTTTTTTTAATCTATTTATTTCAACAGTTACTATAAATTAAAAAGATAAGAGGTTTTCTTTAGTAAAATTTTATAAATTGATTACATTAATTGGTAAGTTTAAATAATCAAAGGACTACACACACAACTTCACATATATTACAAATCTCCATATTTGAATAAATTTATATAAATTTATAATATAATTATTATATAAATTTACATAATTTGAATAAATTTATATAAAAACAAACGATATTATTAACCTAATAAATTTAATATTGTAGAAAAAATTAAATAATTTTAGTTTGTCAATATAAGAAATGTATGATTATACATTTAATAAAAAATAATAAAAAATGTAAGGGACTTTTGTTTTTTTAAATAATATTTATAAAAATTATGGAAGACAGAGAAACTTTCAATAATTTGTGATGCAAAGAATCAGTTTTCCTTTTTATTAAAATTTTTTATCCACTTTAAAAAATGAAAATATATGATTTTTGGAAATCCGAAGAGATGTAAAAATTGATTCAATGTATTAAATGATTTAGGACAATATTATAGTTAAGACATTAAAGTACTACATTTTCATAAATTTAAAATTTTGTTATTCATAGATTGGAACATTTTATTTTATATTTTGTAGGCTTAGAAGTAGATTCAAATCAATGTGATTACAGTTGTGAGAAAGAAATTAAATTTGATGCCACCTATAAAGGGGAAATTAAGAGTCCGGGCTATGATTGCGGTTCGTATCCAGAAAATAAAAATTGTCATTATAGAATTGAAGCCCCAAAAGGCTATGTAAGTACAAGTCTTTTAAGACACATCACACTTTATATTTTATTATTTTATTGTATGTGTTTATGTACACTTATATTTTATGTTTATGTAATGAGATTTTTCAATTAAATTTTATTAAGTATTAACATTATTAACTACATTAAAACAATTTTACAAGTGTACTATTTTAAAGATAATTTACAATTATGATAAAATTAATATTAAAAAGAAATTATTTTCTATAATAGGAACTAAATTTCGATTTCATGTTGTAAAAAAAATTATCATTTTCTCAAATTAATATTTAATCCGCAATTCTCAGAGAGGTTTCGAGGACATATTTAAATTTAAAATCTCCTAATTCTTCAGTTTTAGTAGTATGATAAAATTATTTATGTTTTGGATTGTTCCACAAGTGCTTTCGTTTTTCCCCTGAAACAGATTTTGCATGAAAAAATAAGCAATTTTATAAATGTAGAATCATGCTACTACTAGAAAGATATCAAGAGATATTTGACTAGAATTGATAATATATAATTGAATAAAATAGTTATATATTCGCTATACGTTTTTGATTTTCATAAAAAACGAAATTGCTTTTCAAGCAATCCAATATAATTAAAAATGAAATCTACTATCTGTTCCCTATAAGCATGAGGCAAATATTTATTAAAACCGGCCTAGCAGATGTTTACAATAAAAGGCGCTTTAAGAAATTTATACCGTCTATTATGGGTAATTTTGTGCAATTAGTTTCAATTTCAATTTCAAAGAAAAATTTTTTAAGTTGTTGTTGTGTGCCAGTTAGGCTGGCAATTTGGGGTGCGCTGCTTTACTTTTCCAACTGAACCATATATTTTTAAGTTAACAGAAATAAATAAGCACTTTGTAATTGAGCAAATTTATCATGAATGAGATGTAATAAATAATAATCTTTAATAATTTTCATATTTAATTTGAAAAAAAAATCAATGCCAAAAAGTGCAAAATTATCTTCTTTTTCAAAAAAAAAAAAAAAAAAAAGACTAGTATGTTTGGTACAAGATGATGATATAATTATTCCTTATATTTTGTCTAATCAATTATTAGTTTGGATACCAGTTCTTTTCTGTTTTGGACAGTCTCGTTGGCAAACTGGAATATCATCTTTAAAGATAATAGGCACTTTTTCATGTCTGTTGTTAGTGTCTTACTAAATTTGTTGCTATTGATTAAATTGTATATCTCTTGTTTATATATGTTTTCTAAATATACAACTTAAGTCAATGCTGTATTTATATATTTATCAACATTAGTTAAGAGTGCAAATAGTAATCATTATAGAGTTCTATATTTGCTTTTTGCATGAAATGAGCTTAGAAGCTCTGCTTTTTAAAGGTAACAAAATCATTCAATATTAGTTATAAATCAGTTAGTTTCTGAGCAGATAAATTTGCAATTAATACCAAATGATTCTTGGTTTCTGTGAGAGACACACAAAACGTTTG
Source organism: Latrodectus hesperus (assembly GCA_037975125.1). NCBI lineage: Eukaryota > Metazoa > Arthropoda > Arachnida > Araneae > Theridiidae > Latrodectus > Latrodectus hesperus. The sequence goes on from JAJQOW010000151.1 coordinate 104,448, forward strand.
AGATTTTAACTATTTTCTGGAACTCCTATTAAAAATTGGTATGATTATTAAGATTACGAATTGATGAATTGTGGATAATTGTCTGACCTGGACCATTCATTATAGCTTAAAATAGCACTGATAAAAAAACAACGAAAGAATTTTAAATCTTTATTTTTGTTGCTAGAGAGAGAGAGAGAGAGTTAACCGATTTATACATATTTTGCCACAGTTAAAACAATGATCAAAAATAAGGCGAATTTTGGCTTGGAAGAGGTTCTTTGTTGTTTGATCTACTACAGGAATTTTAGAAACGTTTGATATTTTTTAAAATTCATCTATTTTTAATTTTGTTTTAAATTCGATTAAATTAGTGGCAAAATACACAAGATTGCTTTATTCTAGAGAAATTCGTTATATAATCTTTAAATAACAAGTAATTAAAGTGATATCATAGAGTTGATCCTGACTCGCAATTTATCCCATTATCAAAAATTTTTAAACGCCTATTCTGTGTCTTTAATTCTTCAACGATTTAAAGTATCATGTATTTCTTCTGAAATAATTTTTTTAACTTAATTACGAAATTAAAATGAAATTCAATTTAGAGTAACAATTGATATTGCATTCGCTTTAAACAAATATCAATGCAACATCATTTATGCACTTTGCGCGAAAATAAATTTCTGATTATCAGATAAGTTAAATGTAATAGCTTCAAATTTCTGAAGTCCTAAATTGACGTTTTCATTTTTCTTCCTAGTATGCTATAAGGAATTATAAAATAAATACCATTAATATGAAATAGAAATTTTGTCTTTAAGAAAAATTTAATCTGGAAAGAGTTTTCTTTAAATAAAAAGTTACTATAATGTCAGCTTCTTGGAAATAAAAATCGTAAAACCTTTTTATGCGAGAAAAATTCAATTTATCATCATCTTTGACAAATAGCAGCTTGTAAATTTAATCTTGATACTTTTTTTATGGATTTTCTCACCTATTCCACAAATTTTGAAAGACCACAATATATTATATTTTTAAATTCCGTGTCAGTTGAAGCTCTGATATTTTATTTTATTGCAAATAAACATCACATCATTTGTCTCAAAAATTACGGTACATATCATACTGCGATAGGAAAAGTCACTTATTTTCAGCTTCTGAATTGTAAGCACATTTACTTTCTTTTTAATCAAAGTTAATAAATAAAAAATTACAAAGATTATAAAATAAATGTATGTTATTGAAAGAAGTTAGAGGCCTTTCTTATTAGGCCGAGCTGGCAGCCGGATGGTTAGCGCTGCTTGCTTTCGGTTCAACAGTTCGTGGGCTCGAATCCCACCTTGGGCATATATGTTTGTAGTGGTTCGGAATCCACTTTCAACGGTAGGTCCCGGTCTAATTAGCCCTCGTGTGCAAAAAATGACCGTTGAGCGGCAAACAAACAAAAACAAAACTTTCTTATAAGCATATGTAATGTTGAGATTTTCTCTGCAAATATTTTCTGAACGAGGATTTACCAGTTGAAGAAACAACTAAAAATATCGATTTTTACATATTGCAATGTGCAGACATTTCTGTACTGAGACTGCTATAAACGAAATTGCTTAATATTTGTGTCTGGAGATAGTATAAAATTCTTGTTTGTTGCCTTATATTAACTAAAATGTTATAAGGGATGTATTTTGTAATTATATAACATGGGTCTCTTTATAGAAATCTGCCTATTTGTAAAAGTTATGTTTGTTTATTAGGAGTGAGGTCTCAAAACCCCAATCAAAATAAACTATTTTCTTTTTTTATTCAACATATTCCTACATTTTTCCTGTTAGTTATATACTATTCATCTATTATATTAACAATTATTTAAATTTATTTAAATTTGGACTATGCGGATGCTTATAGTTGTTAACATTTCACTTTCTTTTTTCCATTATTCTGAATAAATAAGTATGCAATTTTGGTACCTAATTTATTTGATGGCTCAATTCTTTATGTGTTTTAATGTTTAATTCCAAACATTTCGCTCTCTCAAAAGAATACAAATCGATAAATTACATTTGAATGTAATAAGGAAAATTTAAAATACTTTTAGTACACAAGAGTCACTTTAATGAGAACAGAAATATTTGTTACTATTTTGGAAGAAATCTTTAGAAATGGAGAAAAATATTTTGGACATTATGTCTAAAATTGTTATTTGAATTCTATCTATTTAAATAATAGTAGTTTCAAATGGTAGAATAAAGGCTTATTTTATTAATGATTTCATAAAATGCAAATTAATATAAAAATCTACTATAGGGATTTGAACTGAGAATTATACTTTAAATGTCGTCAAAATTATTTGAATTAAATAGTACTAAATGAATCGATAATATTATTTTTTTTGCAGAGAATTAAATTGACTTTCAAAGATATAGACATAGAACCCACTGGAGGTTGCGCCTATGACAATCTTTGGATTGCCGGTACAAAGTTCGACAACTTACAAAAGTTCTTAGTCAATCTTTGTGGGACAGACATTCCCTACCCAATTATTTCTAGAGAGAATGAAAATATAATTGTGATGAATTTTGTTTCTGATTACATGGTAACTGGCCGGGGATTCCATTTGGTGTATGAGTCGGGTCCAGATTTAGGTAAGTTTTATACTTTTATCAATGATGACCTTGTATATAATAATAGGATTATTTTATATGAATTTTAAACACATTAATTTTAAATTTTTATACGATAAATAATTTCTGAAATTTTAAAAACATTTTTTAAAAGTTATTAAAAGGTTATTAAAATTAAAAAAAGATTGACAAAAGTTTCTGATTATTAAAAATAATTGATCATATAAAAATGGATTTCATTCTATATTTATAGTTAAATAGTTTGTGGATTCGATTCTCATCTAGGAAGTAGATGTTTATAGAGATTCGGATTCCCGTGGAAGATCTGACATTTACAGTTGTTCAATATTTATTCTATGCAATAATGTTGATAATGGCTGGGAAATCTGTCTAATTTGTTCTCAAGTGCGAAAATGAATTGAAAACGATAAATATATCAAACTAAGCTAAACATGTAATAGTCATAAAACATAATATGTTCATTTATTTTATATATCTACGAAGAAATCATTTTCAATATGGGTTTTATTTTGCGTACTTATAGAGTTTGATGTTTTAGAAACATGGACAATTCTTTTTTCAAATAAAAATAATAATCATACAAAAGTTGTTTGAAATAACTCTCAAAGTAAAACAATTTTCCGTTATAGAAATGAAAACTCTATAATGCTCATTTTATTTTTTATGATGAAAATGATACGAAAATGAAAGATGCATTAAATTGAGCAGAAAGAAAAACTTTTTTCAAAAGTTTTGTTCGTAAATGGGGTCATGGTCATTGCTTTCATGACGTTAAATAACAAGGAACTTCAATGTTTGCAAAGTTATCAACTATTCAACGGATTTATGATTCTCCATTTTCCATGGTTCTCAATGCTAAAATGAAAAAATCTAACAAAAAAGTCATAAAAATAACCACATGTGAAAAATGAAAATGAGTTCACAGAAAGGGAATTTTTTTAAAAAATTTCAGTTCGTAAAGTGGAATTACAATTGTTATTGCGTCTATGATATGTTTGAGATTAGTGATTAGTTCGTAACATCCTTTGTATTCGTAAATTAAAGGTTCACAACACAGTGGGTGTTCATAAATTTGAGGTTCGTAACACCGTGTATGTTCGTGGGTTAGAGGTCGTAAAAACGAGTACGACGTATGTACATATAAATATAATTTTAATGAGAGAGACATATTACAGCGTTACTATCAGATAATAATACTTTACGAATTACAACAATATGTTAATTATATACGGGATATTGTGTTTCTACAGCTATTTATATTTTGTATTATTAGAAGATACAATAGTTTCTTCATATTTCAAAGATTTTATATTTTTATGGAAATTTTTGGGTACTTTTAGATAAGAATGCAAAAATAAGTGCATTTTTGGCTCATTAATAAAATTTTTTCAATAATTGAGACAAAAACTAAATATAAGTTTAACCCCTGAAATAATTACACCTATCATTTAAATAATATCTTATGGTAAAATACCTTTTATTAAAAATATTTTATAATTAAAATTTCTCATTAGGTACAAAAATAGTTTTTTTATTAGACTTTATCTATTACAGGAGATTATTTTTCCAACAAAATTGCGTAAATCTATTTTTAATTTAGATAACTTTAATCCCAGAAAATAGACTATTTAGTTTAAATATATAACAACTCATGTTTAAGAATTTAATAAACACCATTGACATTGATGTAAAATATTTCTCGATTCTACTTAAACTTATTAATTTAAAAGTAAATGCATTTCCTATAAAATATTTTATAGCAATTATAATAATATTTTAAGTTTTATGATAGTTCAAGTGCATAAAAACATTTTTAAATTATTTGTCATAGAACTGTGCAGCGGCGAGGAATATCGTGCTTGTAATAACCGTAACTGTTTTCACGAATCAAAGCTTTGTGATGGGAAAGATGATTGTGGCGATGGAACTGATGAAGAACGATGTGGTGAGTAGAAATTCTAAGATATGAATGCTCTAAATATATTACACATTAGTTACACAGAATATAAAGTACATTATCCCATAAAATACAAAATTAAAGAAAATGTTATTTACTTTTTGATTAATTTCGTATATTTTTCTTATCATTATTTAATGTAAAATATTTTTCGAATTAGAAATTGATAAGGTAGTGCTTGATATTTTAAGGGGGAAATAAAATTTGTTTCAATCTATTTATCTACAATGATTTTAAGATTATGATTCTCACTAAGCTGATTCATTCACTGAGCTGATTCAGTTATAAATGTAAATTTGTAATTCCACTATTTTCATTTATAACTGAAATATATACAAAGTTACAGTTAATAAAGTATGAGGATAGAGATAAAGAAGTACACAATTAATGCAGCATAATAATAGGAAAAAATACTATTAATATAGGAAAGAAATATAGATCCATAATACTATTTCATAAATTGGCTTGAAGTCAATATATTTTACAATAAATAAAAATATTCCTGAAAAATGGAAACACATTTAATTAAAATATTTAGTAAAAAACACCATAAATTATGTGAAAGAATGTATATATATACATATATATATATGTAGTATCTGGCGACTATTTGGCGATCGATAAACCGCGCTTGGCGTGGTTGGCTCCTTTTCGAGAGGTTGCTATATTTTAGAAGAGTTTTCACCGGAGCGAGGTCCGGATAGGTTGTAATTCTGGTAGGAGCAGAAGGCTCCAAGTAAATTTGTGTTTTATTGTTAATATTAAATATTTAATTGTAATTAAATAAATGTGTTGTCCAGAAAATGTAGATTGTTAACTCTCGGCCATTCTACACATCACAACACGCTCTCTTTCGAGAACCAGAGCTGAGAAATACGAAATGGCTTAACTTGGAAAATTCGAATTTCAGAAGAAAGAATAAAACTGTCAACGGAATTCTAAAGTGATAGAAACAGAAGAAAATGTTCAAAAACGTGAAAAAGGAAGACTTGGTAACAGTCTTGCTGGAAATTGGTGAAGAAGCAACTTTTGATTTGAAATTAGCCGAACTGAAACACAAACTTCTGAACAGTAAAGAATATGCCGAAGATGCTGACTTCGTAAAAGAAATTTTGATTTCTACTATAGAGAATAGGAAAAGTAAAGAAGAGTTCGAACGAACACAAGCTGAAGAAGAAAGATTAAGAGAACACGAATTAGAATTAGCAAAAATCCGAGCTACGCAGAACATAGCGAGCAGTAGTCCGACGCCATTTTCAATTTCGAACACCGGAGGCGAATTCGAAATTCCACTCGACAAGCTGATCAAGGGAGTAGAAACGCTAACGATACCAGTACCGAAAAGAGCAGAATCTTGGAATATATTTTTCGATTCCATAGAAAGAGCATTTAAACACAAGAAAGTTCCGGAAGAATTTAAGTCAGAAATATTATTGAAATTAATCGGGGAGAAAGCGGCAAACGTTCTTGTCTACATTAAAGAAGACGATTTGCAGGATTATGAAAAAGTAAAAACTTTAATTCTGAAAGAATATCAACCTACTCCTCAAGCATGCCTAGAAAATTTTAGAAAAGCAAAACGTTATTCTGGAGAATCACATATTCAATTTGCTTCACGATTAACATCGACATGGGACTATTATTGTAAATCAAGAGCAGTAACTGATTTTGAAACATTAAAAGAATTAATCATATCCGATAAACTGTTCCAAACGTTAGACGGAGAAACAGCTTCGCACATCGCTATACGCCAAGGAAATCAATGGTTGAAACCACAAGAACTAGCTAGAGAATGTGATATTTATTTTGAAGCAAGAAGAAAATCATTTGACGAAATTCGAAACGAAATGAAATATCCAAAGTTTACGGATTCAACATATATGCAAGATAAATATATTCCACCACCCAAAAGAAGAGAATACACGAAACAAAGTTTTACCCCAAAACGTAAGGAATGCTATATTTGCGGTAGTTATCAACACCTTGCAAGAGAGTGCTCAGAAAAGAGGAACGGAAATGGATATATTAAAAAGAATGATAAGGTGTATTCTACAACTCCGAGGAATACAAATAGAATATCGAAAGAAGATGCTGTAGTAGCTAAAGTTGACTCGACTCACATACGAACTGAATCGAAAGAAACTATTATTCAACCATTACAGAAAATTGATGTTTTCATTAACTCTCTAAAAACGGAAGCTATTATAGATTCTGGAACTCAAATCTGCATAGTTCACTCATCACTAATTCCAGATTTAGAAGATCGAGAAGGAGGGAAAGTTATATTAACACCTGCATTTGGAAACCCAATTGAAGCGAAAGTTTGTCGTAAGCCTATTTACTATAAAAACTCTGGAAATAATTTATTTAATTGTGTAGATACTTTAATTGCAGTAACGGACAAATTAAATGTGCCTTGTTTAATAACTCCAGAAACATATGAATTATTAATTAATTCAACAGCCGATCTGTCAAAAGAAAACTGTTCCAATGACAATTCTTCAGGAGACATCAGACGTTCCGAAGGAGAAAATGTGCTCAGTTTAGCCACCGAAACAAAAACAGCTACGGAAGGAGAATCCCCCCTTTAGAATTGCCTGAGGCGAAAAACGAAGAGGAGGGAGGAAGGGAGACAGCGGGCGCCGACTCTCACTCTGCGGAGAGGAGCGACCAGACAACCGTTCTATCGGAAGCGCAGAAACTCCGGGTGGAGCAAAAGAGTTGCCTAACCTTAAAAGAAGCTTGGAATTATGGAAAGAAGAAAAGGGAAATTATTTATTCATTGATGATTTGTTGCACCATCAAGAAAAATATTGGGACAGAATGTTTTTCAATTAGTATTACCTCTTAATAGAAGACAAAAGGTTCTTGAATTATCTCATAACTCAATCTTTGGAGCACATTTGGGAATAAAGAAAACAAAGGAAAGGATAAGATATTCATTTTATTGGCCCAATTTATCAACAGATGTAGAATCTTTTTGCAAATCATGTAAGAACTGTCAGCTGAGAAGTCCTGAGAAGAGAACTGATAAAATTCCAATAACTCCTGTCAGAAGACCAGAACTACCATTTGAAATTGTAAGTATTGATATAATTGGCCCCATTGACCCTCCATCTGCAAGGAAACATAAATATGTACTATGCTTAGTGGATCAACATAGCCGTTGGCCTGAAGCAATACCATTAAGAAGTTTGACAGCCAAAGCCACCTGCGAAGCACTCTTAGAAATATTCATGAGGACAGGTATACCTCATGTAATTGCTAGTGACAATGGGAAAAATTTCATTTCTAAATTAACTCAAGAATTTGAGAAAAGACTTGGTTCTCATCCCAGATTCTCCACTCCTGCTTATAGTGCTTCGAATGGATTAGTAGAACGATGGAATAAAGTACTTAAACAAATGCTGCATCACATCATTCGAACTGACCCTCACAACTGGGATAAACATATACCATATTTACTTTTTGCCTACAGAGAAGTTCCAAACTGTACTACTGGTGTTTCACCTTTTCAACTTATGTATGGAAGACAACCAAGAGGTCCTCTAGCAGTGCTGAAGTCATCATGGTCTGGAGAGATTCCCATCCCAAATAATCTAAGTGAATCTGCTGTTGATTATCTTCAAGAATTAAAAATAAGGTTAGAGCAAGCTGCAGAGCAAGCCAACTTGATTGCAAATGACAAACAACAGAAATATGCTGAATACTTTAACCGAAGGTCAGTGATGAAAAATTTTAAAATAGGAGAAAAGGTTTATTTACTTATTCCAGATTCAAACAACAAACTCTATGCCCGTTGGACAGGTCCAGGAGAGATTATAAACCACTGTCCACCTCATTCTTACAAAGTGAGATTACCAGATGGAAAGATTAAACATGTCCATTCAAATAAGATAAGAAAATTTCAAGCTAATGCTAATGCAGTTGGAGTAATATTTGAAAATGAAGAAGAATTTGGAGAAATTATAACTTTGCCAGGTAAAGAATTCCCAAATCCATTACAAGTCTTAGAAGTAGGAGAAAATCTGAATTTTGAAAATTTAAGTTCATTACAGAGGAAGAAATTAATTTCTCTTATCAAGCAACATGAAGGACTATTTACTGGAAAATTAAAAATAGCAAAAGTAGAACCACACAAGATAAGATTAGTACCAAATTTAGAGAGGAAGAAACCGTACATCTATAGAATTCCTGAAGCCTTGAAAGAAAAGGTTGATAAAGAAATAGAAGATTTAATGATGTCAGGACTGATAGAAGAAAGCAATGCTGAGATAGCTCACCCTGTAGTGTGTGTAAGCAAGAAGGATGGCAATATTCGATTGTGTGTGGACTATAGATCTTTGAATGCTGCAACCAAACCAGATGATTTTCCTATGGAGAATGCAATTGACTTGATGTACAGTATTGGGAAAGCAAACGTTATTACAACATTAGATTTACTCAAAGGATACTGGGCTATACCTATGGAAGAACAGAGTAAAGAATTTACATCTTTTAAAACTCATCGAGGACAATACCAATTCAAAGTAATGCCATTTGGATTAAGAAATGCTGCTGCAACATTTCAGAGAGTAATGAATAATGCACTAAAAGAATTTAAAGAATTTGCAAGAGCATATATTGATGATATTGCTATATTTTCACCAGATTTTGATACTCATCTCCAAGATTTACATAAAGTTTTTACAAAACTGGAATCACTTGGTTTCACAGTCAATTCGAAAAAGTGTTCTTTTGCAAAACCACGAATAAGATATTTAGGACATATCATTGGATCAGGAAAACACAAACCTGACCCCGAAAAGATTAAAGCAATTGAGAAATTAGAAACACCAAAGACTAAATCTCATCTTAGGAGCTTGTTAGGATTATGCAACTATTATCGAAATTACATTCCTAATTATGCTGAAATCGCCTACCCCTTAACAGAGCTCACTAAAAAGAAACGACCAGAAGTGCTGGAATGGAAAGAAGAACATAATGTATCATTCCAAAAGCTGAAAGACCAACTTATGAAAGCAACAGAGTTAATAACCCCAACAATACAGGATCCTTTCATCATTCACTCTGATGCATCGCAAATTGGAATAGGTGCATGTCTGTCTCAAGTGAGAGAAAATAAACATTTTCCTGTGTGTTATGCAAGCAAGAAATTGTCCAAACCCCAACAAAATTGGCCTACTATAGAACGTGAAGCTTACGCTATAGTATGGGCATTAAAGAAGTTTGAATCATGGATTTTTGGATCAACAGTAAAGATTGTGACAGACCACAATCCTTTATCATTTGTTGTGAAAAATGCCCCACAATCATCAAAGCTTCAACGATGGGCCTTAGCTTTACAAAAATACAATATAGAAATCATTCATTGCCCAGGAAGAAATCTTTCTAATGCAGATGCTCTATCTAGATTACCAACTAGTGACTCTCGAACATTTATTTGTGTTTAATAATTTTTTTCTATGTATAAAATTTTGGTTATTTTGTATGTTTATTAGAAGTGAAGTGGTAAGTAAAATTAAATATTAGTAATATTTGAAGTATAATAGCAATATTTAGTAAATTTAAATTTTGTAAGTAAATGTTTGAAATATTTACTGTTTATTAGATAATTAATTAACATTGAAAGTATTAACGTTGCTATATTATTTGTTTATATTTCTTAGTTACTTTTGCTGTAATGTGATGAAATATGTTCATGAAAACAAATGTGTTTCTGTTTATTTACTTTAATAGTAATGTATATGTATAGTATTTCTTTTGAACATTATATTAATTGGAATTTGTGAATTTCTATTTATGTGCATTATGTGTAAATTGTTGTATATGTGTAGATCACAAATAGTCGCTTGATTCGTTTTCAGATTGATGATTAATTCATTAATGTAACATCAATCTTGCGGGGGAGGTGTAGTATCTGGCGACTATTTGGCGATCGATAAACCGCGCTTGGCGTGGTTGGCTCCTTTTCGAGAGGTTGCTATATTTTAGAAGAGTTTTCACCGGAGCGAGGTCCGGATAGGTTGTAATTCTGGTAGGAGCAGAAGGCTCCAAGTAAATTTGTGTTTTATTGTTTTATTGTTAATATTAAATATTTAATTGTAATTAAATAAATGTGTTGTCCAGAAAATGTAGATTGTTAACTCTCGGTACACATCACAATATATATATATATATATATGCGTGTGTGTGTGTGTATGTATGTGTCTGTACATATATATGCTAAATAAAATATGCTTCTGTGAAATATAATTATTATAAACACAATATTGATTTTGATACATTTTGTAATTAATTTTAATGTCAAAATAATCGGCTTATATCTTTTTATACTAAGATTCACATGTAAGTTATATAATTGATATACTTGAATATTGTATTACAAAATTTTGAAGTTATTTTGGAGAAAAATATAAATTGATGTAAATTAGATACTGTAATTAACGTTTTAAAAAATGAAAATTCTAAATGGACTTATAAGTGCGATATGTTAAATAAATTTTTATTAAAGTTTAGAAAATTTTCTCAAGAATATAAAATGACAAATATGCCAAATATTTACTTTTGCAAAGTGTTTCAATATTTTTTATTCGAAAGTATAGTTCTTTACTTGACTTGAATACAAAATATACTCTTGGAAATTAAATGCGAAATCGGAATTCATTTTTAATAATTAAAATTAATGAAATTTAACTAATCTTATTATGATTGTCTCTTTAATTTTGATCTAGAATTCTATTTACAGGACTACCTGTTGCGTTCCCTGATGACAGTCTTTGTGGAAATACTCCCATACCGCCTGCTTTAGAAAACTCGCCAGATCGCCAGGTGGGTGGTACGGCAGCAGTACCCAACAGCTGGCCTTGGCAAGTGGCGTTGCAGACCAGCGGCTCGGAAATCTATGCCTCTTTTTGTGGGGGCACTCTTATCACCCCACGATATGTAGTCACCGCCGCTCATTGTGTTAAAGGGTAAGATACAAAAGATTACAATTAGTACATATATATTTCATTTTGATATAATTCACTATATATTTGTGGATAATAACTGGATGGATGATACAGGGCAAGCTTTTTGCATGTTCATTAGCAAAGTGTGTACTGTATGCCTGTGAAATATTACACGTGTTTAACGTTATATTTCAGTGTTCTTCTTCTTAGAGCTGGGTTTGTATGTCATTGGGCACCTCTGCTTTTATCAGCATTTTGTACTATTAACTCCAAATCCAATGTTTCCTAGTTCCAATTTCTCGGATCACCCACTTTATTAATAAAGTCCGATAACCCTTTAATGGAGTCTAGGTGTAACTCTCTAGTATGGATGATGCCTAAAAGAAGTTATATATATTTCAGTGTTACTATTTATTTTTAGCAGCAGAGAAAGAAGAAATGGATATAAATTGATATAGTATTTTATATGAATATTACTTTAAATTTTATTTCCAATTTTTCCAGTATTTTATACTAACCATACTGATTTCGTGTTTCCGTGCACTTCCAGAAAAATTTGATTAATAAAATGCTGATCGAAAAATTCTGTAATGTAATATCTTCTAAACTCTAATCTAAAATTCTGTAATGTATATATATTTAGCATTGATTGATTTCGCATTGTTGAAATACGAAATTCGCTTGAAAGGTGAGAATCCTGTCTTATATCTTCCAAAAAGTGTTCTTTAAAGTCTTGAAGATTTCTTCTATCTTTAAAGTTTAAATAATTTAACATTCTGATCAATATCGGTTAAAAGGGAAATAAGAAAAATAAGAAAGTGCTAATATTTCAAATATTTATTTTAATGCGCCATTTTCTTGCTTTTTGTCATCAAATAGAATTATGGTTTGAATAACAATAAAGAGAATCAAAATTAGTAATGTGTGAGTAAATATTTTGCGTATTTGAAATATTTAAAAGACTCTTTGTTTTATTTCACCACCAAATTCAAGTAATTGCTTTGAAATACTGAATATGAATAATTATAAAATAAGGGAATGTAAAAAAAAAAAAAAAAAAAAAAAAAAAAAAAAAAAAAAAAAAATTAAATCGTCCTTATAGATTTAAACTAACTATAAAGCGGATGTTTTGACTTGTCTTTCTCATTTTGCTTTTTTTTTTCTGTTTTATTTTCAACGTATTTAATTTTGGAAGAAATATTTCTACAGATTTGAAAATTTGAAACTAATTATTTAGAACAACAGGTAATTTTCATAATTTTGAAAACTTTTAGAAACGGAAAAAGTATAATTAAAAATACTTCTTTATTACTGGTAAAAATCATGAACGTATTTTTTCTCATTTTCCCGACGGCACTCAGACATTCGATTGTGAACTTTATTGTTGTCGCTCGAAGAATGGGATTTGAAGGCAGGCAACCAATTCATCGACAAGTCGGATTTATGACGCTGTTTCAATACGATGTGTGATGAAACGTTATCTGACATCAAGGATATTTTAAACCAATGAGAATTGTAATAAAGTGACGTAATCGTGATTTCAAGTGGAATGAAAGAAACAACCACTTTATGGTTAATAATATTTACTTTGTAACTACTGAATCTCTCTTTATACACTGTAGTAACATTTGAAACGTATTTAATAAAAGAGTGCAAACAGCAAATATCTTTTATCAAATTCATTATGTACGAGGGTTACTCTGAAATATTTGAGATACGCGCAGACGAGAATTTACAAAATAAAAATAACGGTTTGATTTTAAAGTACAAAGCATTTTAACACAGAAGACGATTTTTTACTGACTTACTTCAACTTGCTTAGCGTGGAATAAATTTTAAACAAAAGAGAAAATGGAGTTGACGCCAGAACATTTTCGCGCTATGATTTTCTACGATTTCAAAGCAGGATTAAATCAAAAAGAATGCGCTAAACGATTGCAATTAGCATTTGGGGATGAATCTCCAGCTCGTGCTACTGTATTCAGATGGTTTAGAGAATTGAGAAGAGGTCGCAATTTTCTTCAGGATGAAGAACACACAGGAAGGCCGCCGTCGGCAGCAATCCCGGATAATGTGTCTGCCATACGAAAAATGTTAATGGATGATAATCGCTGGACCTATCAAATGATACAGAAGGAATTTAACATTGGATCCGCAGCCATACACACAATCATTCATGAAGAATTACATATGAAAAAAGTAGTTTGCCATTGGGTTCCCCATAATCTAACTGAGCATCAAAAAGAGGAGCGTGTCAGAATCAGTAAAGAAACTCTTAATATGCTGAATGATGGTGGCCATCGCATCGTTTCTAAAATTGGAACAGGTGATGAAACGTACATACCGTTTTTTGACGTCCAACACGTCAAGAAAGCAAATTATGGGTCTTTGAAGTTGATCCCACGCCGACAATGGTGAAAAAACAACGCGCACTGAAAAAAAGTGATGTATGCCGTTTCCTTCAGAAGTACGGGATTGGTCAAAGCCATCAAGTTGGAAGGAAAGAAGACAGTAACAGCAAACTGTTATACCACTAAATGTCTTTCAGAAATTCTACAAGAACTGAATGTTAAGGGACTAATGCTTCACCATGACAATGTATCTTCACATACAGCCGGTTTAACAGTTAAGTTTCTTAAACAAAAACAAATTAAAATGATCGAACATCCACCGTATTCATCTGATCAAACTATGTGCGATTTTTGGTTATTTTTTAATATAAAAAAGAACTTACGTGGACGTCGTTTTCATTCAGAAGAAGAGATTGATGTGGATATAAATGCATTTTTTTCATCTATTCGAAGAAATGAATGGCTTGAGGCATTTAATCCGTGGAAAATTGGTCTACAAAAGTACTTAATTCTTCATCTCTTAGTAGCCTTAATTCTACATCTCTGGCAAAAATACCAAGACTTTTTAATTCTTTTTTTTACTTGGAATCTCTTATTTTAGGAATGGCAGCACAGATTAGCTTTTGGTACATCATGTAAAATTCGCAGCTATATTCTTTTTTTTTATCACGGCTAGTCACTTTAACACGATACCGCTGACGCTGTACAATATCTTCAACACTACCAAAACGTTCCTGTATCACAATTTCCTCTCCTTTGCATTTTAAACCCATTATTCTAGCTGCAAATTTACTCACATAGAACTTTTGACTACTACTGTAGTCGATCCTCGATCCAGCACCTTTTCAATTGGCAATCCATCGGCGACAGTACAAGTAGAAGCATTCTACTTTTTTGAAAAGCCTTTTAGTTCAACACCCAATCCACCTCCAGTGGGTCTCCTCGCATGTTGGTCTGCTTGGGAATGAAGTAGCCGACGACCTTGCAAAGGCGGCCGCCAGTAATCCTTTGAATGCGGAAGATCGCATGACACTAATACCATCAGAGATCTCTTCCATTACTAAACAACTTACTTCTAAAACCTGGGCTGACCCTCCTGCTCACCCTTGGTACTTCCAAAGACATCCTGGAGCCGCCACAACATTTAAGGGCTCCAGAGTACATCAGACGACACTGTCTCGACTTTCTACTGGCAATTTGAAATGAGGACGGTGAAAGAAAATACCCATCATGCCCCAAGTGTGACAGTGCTCCGTTTTGTCAGTAACACATCTTGAAGTGCTTGGGGTTTTCTCGTGAGGAGGCTGTGAAAAGTCCACATCTGCTTTTGGACTTTTTGGCTATCTATTATTTCATGGATCTGGTCTAGTGGAACTAGACCAGATGGGGATTAGTCCCACCACCACCACTACTAGTATCAAAAATTATTCTTATTAATTGTTGTGAATTCTTACCATTAACACACACAATTAAAGTTTGTAAATAAACTTAATTTTTATAATAATAAACTTAAAGCAAATACGCAGGTTCTTTTATTCTTATTTTGTTTCATTTCTGAACTAAATAAGTCAGCCGCTGCATATTTTGTTTTTTCATCAATCGAACGCATATTCTATTAGAGGGGAGAAATCTCTTTCTTCATACTGAAGAAAGAGATTTCTTCAGTATTTCGTTTAGTATTTTTGTGATCGGTTAGATTTTTATTCCCAAGGTCACTTACTGTATTCATCTGAAGTGAGCATTCTCTGCAACTTAATTCTGAAGAAAAAATTTAAAACCTCATTAATATCTAAATATACGTTTTCATTTTTATTATACTCTAACACTAGGTCTTGGTGTATTATTTTTAGCAGCATAGGACACATTACACTTCCATAATTTTATGATTTTAATACTAACGATTCTAAATTTTGTATATACTTCATGTAATTATCATAAAATTTTCTAAAAGCTCGAATGTCATTTCAATTTTTTAGCTGTTGCATATTTAAAATTGCGTTCGTATGTGTGTGAATAAGTAAATCTTTATTATCAAACCTATCTCTGAATAATTTGATTGAGGAATCACATAAGATGCGTTTGAAATTGTGAAAATTCCTCTACAGTATTTAGAACAGACCCGCCTATATAAATGTGCTTTAAGATAACTAAATTTATCTACATTTTCTATTGACTAAATATTATGCATCGCCGTTCTGAAACTTTTCCAAAAAAGTTGGCCATTGGCTAATGTCTCCATAAAATTCTGCGGAAGATGACTTTTCATTCAACTCAAGATTGTATTGGGCTGCCCGACAGAGACAGATGGTTGAAAAATCAAGATCGGGCGTAGGATAAAAAAATTATAAAATTTTGCAATACTGAGTTTTGGGAGTTGAATGCACACTTTTCTGCAACTGTTTCGTTTATTTCTGCTCTAGATAATTATGGTTCTAAATAATTGTTTAACTTTCAGTTTCATTATTGACTGTAGATAGTTTCATTTGATTAATTGTCTTTTTTGCTCGGAATTTAGCAATAACTACCCTTTCTTTATATTCTTTTGATTTCTAAAATTCTGCCTGAAACTCATCATCTTTACTTTAGGAGTTTTAAGAAATCAAGTTTATTAGTTGACATTTCGATTAATTCTTCTAGATCCCTGACAATCTTCCGTTTTCGAGAGCTTGTTACCTTATTTAGTCAGTGTATTTGTAACACTTATTCTTAGTGATGTTCTTTTACTTTTTAACAATTTGATTTTCTCATATGACGAAATTTCTGTTTTCATTAAACAGTTCTACTTATATACAATCTTTTTAAAGAAAATCTAAATTGTCTTCACATCCCAACAGTGACGGTATGACAAAAATTTATAAGAATTTATTCTTTTAATAGAAATTGCAGTCTTCATTAAAAGTAAAGGCAAAATAACCTTACCTATCTCTCTTTTAGTACTGGAATCCTTTCTTGATTTCCGGGGTGAATCCTGGATTAGCTCACTTTTCGTTTTTCCAAGCTAAAGATTGCTACTCTATTTATAAAAAATGTTTTCTTCATGTCTTTATTTGGCAATAAGCGAAGCTGTATTTTTTCAATTGTTGCTCATAAGTGAAAAAGATTGGAAATGCTAAGGTAAGAAACAAAAAATATTAAGAAATTAGACGACAAAATTCGAGTTATAAATTTGTAAAGAATTAGAATTAAAAAAAATTTTTTAGTACTATTTAAATTTCTTCATGACTCAATAAATTTTTTCGGGAATCTTGAGGAATTATTAGTTTTACAAATCTAATCCAACATTTTTTATACCTTTCACAAATTTTAAATTCCCTGCGCCTTTTAATTTTTATTAAAGAAAGTCAAAGCTGTTAAGAAAATAAAACCTATCAACTCAGAATATTCTTAATATCAATGACATTTGAATGTGTGTGACTTTGGGGAAACACACACACTTTAACAAAAAACAGATAAATGCACATTTATTAAGCAGCATACATATATTCTAAAGAAAATTTTTTATATATTTACCTCGCTTAATATTTTTCCAATAATAACTATTTCTTAAAAATGTTTTTCGGTACATTTTCATTTACCTTCTTTTATAGTCATTATAACGAGAAAAAAAGTCGCATTGCGGCCGTCAATATTTATGTCATGTATTGTTTAACAAGTTTGTATTCTTAAAATCTTCTAGAAAGTAGTATAAATATTTCATTTACATTTGATAAACTTAAATAGTTATCATTTATAGACGAAACGTATTTAAATGCCAAAGTTTATTTCTGACGGAAAGTGCTTAGAAATCGCTTTGATGATCGATTTGGAGAGAATATTAGAATAGTATCTGATATTCATATGAAATAAAGCTTAGCAATTCGAAGATACATCTTAGCCAATTATGAAACTTGAGCAGTAATATCTATCTATCTATCTATCTATCTATCTATCTATCTATGTATATATATATATATATATATATATATATATATATATATATATATATATATATATATATATATATATATATATATATATATTATTTGTGTTAGAAATTATTTATTTTAAATGTATCGCACTTTTATCATTTAGAATTAATAAACCAAGTGATCTACAAATTATAATTGGAGGCCACAGTAAATATAAGAAGTCAAAATATCAAGTTTCTCGTATAGCAGATGCAATTGTTGCTTATCCTAATAAGCAATTTCAGGAAGTAAGTATGTTAATACTCTTATAATATGTTAAAATGTCTTAGTATTTCAGGAATGTGTCCGTTTTGTTCTTAAACTTTAAGGATTTAGTACTTAAATACTTTTGAAGGAAGGAATAAAAAAACATCATCATACTTTTCAGAAAAGAATAAATTATAATGAAAATTTTCGAGAAATTTTAAAAAGGAAACTCTGTTATGCAATTGCAAAATGGTTAAGTTTGTTATTCTTTAAAGAAGTAGGAATTTCGCATTTTTTCAAGTTTAATAGAAATGGGATTGTGAAAAATTATAGTTACGGTTATAGTAGTTTTTTAATTATGTAATTTTAGAAACATGTGTGAAACAGTGATTTTTTGTTAATATATATATATATATAATATTCCATTTAGTTAATAACTTACTTTCATAATATAGTCATAAAAATTAAGCTAATAATAAAACAGTTTTTAAGGGCTTAGATACGTTTCTTTTTGCATTTTTAAAGTGATGTATAAAACTGTATATAAGTAAATTTTTAAAAAATAATCCTTTGATATTTTAAAATAAGTCTTTTTGACTATCCAATTTCTTGTTTTTTTCTTGATTTATTTTATGTTAGTAGTAAAACAATAACTTCTTACTATTAAATTCATAACTTATTTGATCGTTATTTGTCTTAGTTTATTTCGTCGTTGTAGCTCAAGAAGCATTCAAATATATTTGTAAGAAAAATGGATTAATATAAATTTTTTACTTCAAAATTATATATATATATATATATATATATATATATATATATATATATATATATATATATATATATATTCACTTCATTTCGTTTGATATCATCTTTATTTTCTCAAAACAATTTATTTCCACTCTCTAGCTTCCAAGTTAAGATGTTTTAACAATCCCTTTTTCTTTCAAAATCTTTCTGATTTAGTACATCAGAGTTTCCAAAAAATGTATTTTAAATCTTTATCAATTGCATAAATTCTAATTCTAAAGTGGTATATAACACTTTTGAATCAGAATAACGAATACTTTAGAATAGATACCGACTTTAAGATGCTAAATAGCTTCTTAAAGTCAGTATTTGCCTATTGTTTCTACTGTTTTCTTCAAATTATATAATTTAGAATGTGTTCAACGTATTCTTAGGTGTTGAAAAAAATTACTTAGCCGTACACATAGAAAAGGCTAAACTGTAAAATAGTGCAAATTTAGAAAATTAAAATGCTTTATAGAGTTTACTACAGCTGTATATAGATTGTATAAAATTTATTTTTGTTTCATGCAATTTATAATTTCTAATGTCAATAAATTTGGTTAATAATTTTCTGACAATACTTCAGATGATTTTATTTATATAATCGTGGAAAAATTGTGGAAAGGGTGTAGGAAAACAGTAATTTGAGCTTTTATAAAGCTCGGATTTGATAATCCATAGATAGAATAGGGATTATTGTTAAGGAAATAGACGAAAAAAAGATCAGAATATATTTAGTCAAAACACTTTTATCTGTCCTTCAGTTGAAGCTTCTAAATATTTAGGATTGATATATATTACGTTCGATGTATACTCATAACGATAAAAATGTTTTGGATTTTGTTAACACGAAAAAAGCATAAATTAATTTTGATTTGCTGGAATTAGATATAAAATTTAAGTTATTTAATAATTGCTGGATATAATTTAAAATGTACTAATTAATGGAAGCTATAAATATTTCCTCAGAATTACGGTATAATCAATGCAGCTAAAGACAATCATAGAGAAGGGTGTGAATATTAAAATATCAAAATTATTTTTTATGGTTAATTAGTATATATAACAACACTAGTTCTGTTACAAAATTTTTGAGGAACAATATTTTGAATAATTTATCTTTCGAGATAGCAATATCTGAATAGAAACATATTAAAGGTAGCAATAATTTGTACTATAGAATCAGATGTCAGTTAAGCCTATGGAAAAATTCGTAAAGTGATTGTCAAATATCAAATTAATAATATGTAAGATAAAAAAATTGCCTAGTTACTTTTTGAATTTCTCTGAACATTTAACTAAGTTTGAATTACAAAAGATGTCATTTATATACTATATAGTATTCTTTCCACATACTGCACAGTTTGCGATATTTTTTAAGAGGGAAAAAACCACAATTAATTTAAAAGCCCGGAATAAATTTATCTATCATTTTAAAACTAATTGTGAATTTTGAATGTACAACTGATATCCAAAATTTTTTGCAGTTAAATAATGTTGATTTGAGGAATGACATTGCTATGATAAGACTTAATGCTCCTGTTACATACAGCGATGGAATTCAGCCAATCTGCTTACCTAAGTTAGGATGGAATACAAAACTTGGAATGGAATGTTACTCAACTGGGTGGGGTGAAACACGAGGTATTTCACTTCTTTTCTTATATATATATATATATATATATATATATATATATATATATATATATATATATATATATATATATATATATATATATATTCAGGGTGATTTTAAATTGTTCTTACAAATTAAAAGGGGTGATAGTACTCATTTATAAAGTAATAGTTACATAGAAACATTGAGTCGCTTTCCACTCTGAGAGGCAGAAAGGAAGAAAGTACAAACCCCACAAGAATCTATCACGAATTTACCGAATGCAAATTTCCACAGAGAAGAAGCAGCATTTTGCTCTCATTGGTTACAGGAGAAAGCCAATCAGTATAGACGTTGTCTTTTAAAAATGCAATCAACACGTTTGGTCTGACAACAATACCCACTGTTCAACTCCTTGTACACACCAGCAGAAATTTTACTTGAACATCTGTGCAGGTATCCTTGGTGATTACCTGATAGGCTCTTACATCCTAGAAGATAGTTTGACCGGCGCAGCATACCATATCTTCTTGGATCAAGTGTTTCCCAGTTTATTGCTGACTGTTTCACTCCCCTTCTTGAGAGACACGTGGTTTATGTACGAACGATGGAGCCCCATCACATTTTTCCATCACGGTCGGTAGCTTTTTGAATGCCACATATCCCGCACAGTGGATTGGACGTAGCGGACCTCCTGGCTCACTGGACCTCAACCCATTGAATTTTTTCTTCTGTGGGTACATGAAATCTTTAGTGTACAAGACGCCTGTGGACTGAAGATCTCGTGGCTAAAATCGTTGCTGGCGGGGACAAAATTAATACGGCACCAGGAATCTTCGAGAGAGTGCAAAAATCGTTCGTTCACCGGTGTCAACCGTGCAACGATACACATGGGGGGAATTTTGAGCATTTGCTGCGAAGTTTTTACTAAACAATAAATATGATTCTTAAACTTTAGGTATTATTCGTTCAGTTACCCAATACTGTTCTAAGTGTTGGGCAAGCACTGTCAGGTGGGAATTCCTCTTTTCTACCTCTCAGAATGGAATGCGACCCTATGTAATTGTTGCTTATCTGCATGGGTGTTATCCTCCCTTTTACTTTGCAAAAACAATTTAGAATCACCATATATATATATATATAT
Source organism: Latrodectus hesperus (assembly GCA_037975125.1). NCBI lineage: Eukaryota > Metazoa > Arthropoda > Arachnida > Araneae > Theridiidae > Latrodectus > Latrodectus hesperus. The sequence goes on from JAJQOW010000151.1 coordinate 126,032, forward strand.
ATATATATATATATATATATATATATATATATATTCGCGCTTAAATATTTAAAGTTTAGGAAACATGAATAATATACAAACTTCTTAAACTTTGAAATTTTAATTTGGATTTTTCCCATTTTCTTACTCTTTATTCATTTAGAATGACATTTTACATTTATAGTAAACTGTATGGTGCAAATAAGTATTTCTTAAAGTGTGTTTAGATTAAGAATCATAATATTTGGGATCATTTTTTGGAACGTTCAATTAAAATTTGTAGTATACTAAAATTTGAAGAAAATTAGTTCTCAAAGTTTTCAAAGACACCAAAGATGTTGAATTATCATGTTAAACAATTCATATTTTTGATCAATGATTTGTTTAAACATTCTCATTTACAAAGTTGCTGATTGCAACAAACATTTATAACGAACTCTTTTCCTGCATGGTTCTTCCTATTGTAATTTTTTTAGTATAAGAATGAACTTTCGTATTGAATACATTTTACTTGAAGTGATTAATTCAATTGATTTAGTTTTTCAAATTTGTCACACAAATGGCATAGACTTTGTTGCCACATTTTATTATAGAGGAAACTAGTGAAATCAAAATTCTGTTTAGTTAGGAAATCAGAACTTCATCTTTTAGGTTTAATAATTCTTTTACACTGAGGTTTTTTGAAAATCACACACCTTAACTCTGCATATAACAATAAACTTCTGAATACAGAATCCAAATTTTTGCAAAGATTTGAAAATAAACAACTACATAGAGAAGGAATTTCCATAAATTTGATAATTTTAACACTATTTTACACTTAATGAGCACCTGACGTTTTTTGGATAATTACTGATATTTTTAAACCACCAGAAGGACTATCTGTGCAATGAGAAAATATGTTTTACATTTTCACTGACACTTTTTAGTGTTGGTTAGAGTTCCAAGTATTTTCGCTGACCATCGCTTCAGCAACATTTTTGCAAATACCAATACAATTATTTCCTACGAGCAACAATTTTTCAAGGAAAAGTTCATTTAAATGTCACAAAAATATCTTCTTCTTTTGCGTGTATGTAGGATGTTTCATAAGACACAAATAAATGTCTTTCATTTTCGCTATAAAAGTCCTCAAAGCGAAGTTTTAGCCGATTTGAAAATTTCAAATATTGTTCAAAGTATTCTTTGTGTTTCTTACGGTGCAAAATATGCTTTGCATTAAGATATCGTTTTATTTAATTTGGCGAGATTTATTCTTTCTATAGTTAATCCTTTTTATTAACTAAAAGTATAATGTTTTTTTAAAAATTAAATATACTTCAAAAAACCATATTTCAAACATAATTGGTCATGTATTTAGTTTTTCGGCATTAAAATTGCGCTCGTGTTAGAGAACACCAGGAATGACTTTTCATTGTTTTCAGTATTTAACTTATATAGCGAAATTGTACCTTTCATCCATCATTTTTAAGCATATATGATAATAATTATTGTTTAAAAAACAAGTAGAAGAGATATGTACGCACTGAGTCGAAACGACCGATAGCAAAATTGATAGAAGGTATGTTTTATCGTGACAATAGCACAGTATATACAGTAGACATTTCTTTTCAAGAATTTGTATTGAGCAATGAAATTCTTAAAATTGAAAGTTCATAAAATAGAAAATAAGTATTACATCTTAAAACTATTTCTTATATGAAATATTTTAATCTTTTTTTTATAAGTACTTTATTATTAGGAAAATATTTGATTTATAAGAAACACACACACATATTCATAATAAAATTTATACTTAAAATTAACTTTTATTTTTAATTTTAAAGAGAAATAAGTCCGGCAAAGTAATCATATTCTATTTTTTACGTTTAAACAAATATTTTCAAGCGCCTTTTTAAAATTTTTTTCGATGTAAAAAAGCACACACATTTTACTCTGTTATTCTAAAATATTACTTCAACCTTATTGGTCATTCATTTGCTTGTGTTTTGCAAGATGGTCGCTGCATTAGCTAATATTGTTCTTGTTTGGCATCTGAAATTTTTTTAATCATCATTCATAATGTTTCAATCATTTTATCATCCTATTTTTCTTTCCTACCAATTACATCTGAAACTACATTGAAAAAGTTCTGAAATTAAATTTCAGGTAAAAGTGTTTTTTTCCTTTCGATGTTTATATATGAATAACTCGTCTTAATTCATGTTTTCAGGTATATTTTTGGTATTTTCAGTTATGCTGATTTATTTAATAAAGCCTACATGTCTCAATGATTTTAATATCCTTTCTTTCCTACATAATTCTAACCACAAGTTGTCTATTGCATTATATCCAGAATTTAAATTTACCAAGTCAATTCTAATTATGATTAGTTTTTGTAAAAGTGTCTAACGATATTCACACTTACAGGAGTTCATAACATTAATTATATATTCCCCTATTACTGTGCAGTTATTTACAAATCCAAGAATTAGCAATTCTTGAGCCCATAAAATCATGAGTGCTCGTAAATTAGAGCGCATCACAAAACTGTAAATGACACTGTAAAGAGCAATTTACAGTTTAGTGATGATAGTGATGAGTAAATCTGAATTTTAGAAAAAATCAACCCTACTGTGTATTATGTTTTCATAATTTCAATAGTAAGGTGATTATGCAATAAAAGTTGTTTTTGTCAGGAACTGGGTTTGAAGGACAGTTAAAACAAACCAAGCATATTATTCAAAGTTGGAAGATGTGTGCCATTGATGAAAGAACTCAAATTTGTGTGGGAAACCCGCGCAACTCCCCATGCCACGTAAGTCACAATTTGAAATTTATCTTTAATGATACAAATGATTTAATTGGTCATATTTATTTAAATATTTCTTCATTGATGAAAACTTTGGGAAAGTTCGAAATCAGAAACAAATAACGTGTTTTAGTGGATAATATTTTGCCATCTCCGATACTTTGATTCAATTGTGATTTCTAATTGATATTGTTTATAGAAATTTTAACAACTAAACTGCATGTGATGATAGTGATGACAATATTACATGAAATATTTTGAGTCACAAAATTTACGCTTAAACAGCAGAAAAATAAATTCAATTTTTTCAAGAAGAGAAGATAGGACTCATATATTATTTACAAAAAATATGAATGAATAAATGCAACATCAATTTTTAAGCTAATTATTTTAAATAAGTTTTCAGAACTGCGTTGCATTATATTTATATCAGATTAGATTTAGAAATAAATATGCATCAGGCTAAGATTTATTTATGTTAAAATATTATGGATTTTTTCAAATGTACATAATCATAGATATAATTATTTTTTTCTAGGGTGACAGTGGAGGTCCACTTGTTTGTAAAGTTGGTGCTAAATGGCATCTAATGGGTGTTGCCAGTTTTGCTAGGGGAAGCAACCTTATGGGTGGTCTTTGTGGCCTGAGTGAAAGTACAGTTGTTTTCGCAAAAGTATCAGACAAATATGAATGGATACGTCGAATTATTGGCCGATTCGGTTAGGAACTGTTCTCTAACTGTTATGTGAAATAAATATTACGAAATAAAATATTGAAAAATGAATACATTTTAATTTTTATGCAAAAAATTTGTTGACAAGAGTTGTTACAAGAGTTTTTAAAAATATCTGACAAATATAACTGGATACGTCAAATTTTTCGTTAGGTACAATTCATCATTTGATTATATGAAACAAACTTTTTTTTGAAAAATAAAATGAAAGCATAGTATGTTCATGTTAAATTAGAGATTTATTTTGTTAAAAATTAAACACAGATCTGTTTATTGATTTTCAATATTTTTTTCTCTTCCTCTTTTTTATATTTAACTTCTGCTTTGAAGTTTAATGATAATTCTAAAATAAATTTGTAAGTTTTAAAATGAATATAAATAAATAAAATAACATTTCATCACATGTGGTGTGAAATCAATCATTTATCAATTTACACATGTGCAGCATAACTAAGTAAATATTCTCATATTTAATAAAGATTTTCTACTAAAATTCTGAACATAGCAAAGAGACTTTCATGAAATTTTCTGTTATTGCATTTTTTTTATCATTTCACAAATGCAATAAAGTTCTGCTATAGGCAGATGTATCAAAACGAAGCAGTTTAGAAAATGGTTAATTTCCCCGTGTATGACCATTTTCCGACATCTTTTCAAAACAAATGACATGATAATATTTGTTTAGCTTGAAAATCTCTTATATCATTCGGTGGGTGTAATATTTTTTTCAACTGTTTTTTACTACTTTTATATAGAAACCTAATATTTTTATTGCATTTTTGTTATTATGGATATTTATCACAGCAAGAAAAGAATGGAACCTTATCTGCATTAGACTGCCTTTTAAAAAGATCAAGAATTGGAAAATTAAGTATTCATAAAACTGCTTCATTGCTGTAGATTTGTATATCGAATTCTACTATGAATTCTATTCCTATCATTTCTTACAGTAGTTAACTGTACGTATCCGTCAGATAATTCGTTATAATGTAAACTCTTTGGCCTTTTAGGGGGATTCTAGGCGAGACTTCAAATGACTGTTGAAAAGCACTAATAACAGGGAAAACATTAAGTAATACTTAATGTTTTCAATACACAATGTAAGTAATACTTAAACAGTTTTGTGACTACTGATTGTGACTATTGATATCTATCGATTTCCTATTCTTGAGGTTCATTTCTATCATTATTTGAAATGATTAAGCAAAAAAATGCATATGAGTGGATTCGTTTTTATTTGCTGATATTATTTGTTTTTCACATTCTAAGAACATTCTTTAACTCTTCACTTGTATGAGTAAAAGTGTGTGTATCATTTTATCATGAATTTTCTTTATTGTAGATTCCCTAGGTAGCTAAGTCATCTCTCTTGGGAACTCCATTAATACACACAGAAAATTTTTTGAGCCAAGAACTCTGCCTATGTTAACCACGGAAACCATTTTCACAATTCTTAGTATCAGCTTTGTGTGATTTAGCATTTACTGAGTTGGAAGTAGAAGTCATGGATTCAATGGCTGCAGCTTGTCCTATCTTGGACCTTGCGCCACAAAACCCAACCAACCAACCAACTTGGATTCAGTGCTAGAAAGTATTGAACAATGAGAGATATATGTTGCGTTTCTATTTTCTACATAAATGCTTGTTTGGAATAGTTGAGAATTTACATGGTTTTCTATTTAGCGACAGGTGAATCTGACCCATATCAAAAAAAGTTTTAGTAGAAGACAAAAACACACTGGACATTCAAATGCCAGCAACAATCGTCCATAGTTAGTTTCTGCTTTGTGGTGTTAAATTCTAACATCAAGAGAAAATAAAAACAAATACTGTTGATTGAAATATGATGCTTTCTCATCAATAATCGCAAACCAAACCATAACTTTCTTTTCTTTTGATAAAAGAGTTGCTTAAAAAAACGAGTATAAAATAATCCCACAAGTATCTTTTACAATTTTTATTCATTGATATCTTTATTAAATGGTAATCATTCCTTTTATTTTGCAAATTATAACTAAAAACAATATCATCAAAGTTATTGAGTTTAAAATGAAACTGCATGAAATATCTTAGAACTATATAAGAGATATTTCATGTTAGGTTGGCATTCCATTTCTTTCATGTACCAGGAACATCATTCTAAAATTTCAATAAAATTGGAAAATGAAACCGAGAAGTGTCATATCGTAAGGCACTTTCACAAAGATTGATTATGTCTTGGAATAATATTATAAAATTGACATTCTGGAAGTAATTTATTTGTTAATCTATGGTGAGAATTCTCTTGCAGATAAAACTAAATATTTTAGGCATGTCAGTGTTATATAAATCACAGTAGCTGAAGAAAGTCAAAACTTGACCAGGATGACAAGACATGCTTCACAATTCGAGTGAAGAGTTATTCATCCAGGACCTTCAATAAAGAAATTAAATTTCAGAGATTGAATGGAGTTCAGGATTGTGGATTTAGACTCAAAATTATAAGAAATACCAGGCGAATAAAGAATTGAGAGCACAGTGCATCGGAAAGAACTTTCAGACATCATACGAGAATAAAATGAAACTGTTTTGCCACCATTTTCAAAAGCAGCCAATAAATGGTTAATAAAGCAGAAATTTTTTTTGTATTAAAAAAAAAAAACTTTTTCAAATTGAAAAGAATGGAAAAAGGAAGGTATTTTTCTATAATACTCATTTTATTCTCTTTGTATCTTCATCTGATACTTCTTCCATACGAATTATGTATATGAAACCGTATTCCGAAAAATGTAGAATGAAATTTCTACCAAGAATCGATTTTTCGCTAGAATATCTAGATGAGAGTTTCATTTTCACTCAGCATTAGGAAGTGCTGGCAGTCGAATGGTTAGTGCACTTGCATTCGATTCAACTGTTTGTTGGTTCGAACCCCGCCTTGAGCATAGATATTTATAGTGGTTTGGTTTATTAGACTAATTTAGCTGGAATTTTTGTCATCGCAAAAAAATGAAAGAGTAAGAATTTTTATTTACTTATTCTGTATTTTGCATGTGTTCCTTAAAAGTGCACACTGGATAATTTTTAATAGTTTTTAGTTCGCGTAAAAAGTGAACAGGTTCATTAAAAAAATTATATTTCTGAGATTTAACAATTTTCTTCTTCTTAATTTTTAAGAAATATTCTACCGGTCCATACGAGTATATAAAGTCTATGGTTCATTTGTAGTTTTTTCTGGAGTTGAAAAAAATGTGTTCATTATATTTCCAGTTATCAATCTATTTTAAATCCTATTAATTTAGGTAAGGCACGATAGAATTATTTAAGACCATTTCCTTATTCAAAGGCAATTTTATATTCCAACCAAATTTCAAATTTCATAGTTATTGAAGAAAATATTTAGCTTGCACAAAAACTGGACCAACAATCCTTAGTTGATCAAATGACCTTGATGAGCAGTCAAACAAAAAACTTCTAGTTGAAGCAATCATTTTCAGGTGGATTGTGATAAAACAAAGCTTCTTTCAGATTCCATCTCATATCTAAAACCTTAACAATTTCATATTCTGAAAAAATACTCATCTTTTTTTCTGTTTCAAAACGACGTTCTCAAAAACACATTTCTCCATTTTTCGAAGCAGAAAAGCATTTTGTTATTGTTTTTATTAAAATAATTACTTTAATAATGTCACCCATAAAAGTGCGCATTTTGTTCCCGGTTGTTGCATCACATCATTTTCTTCCTGTTGTGTACCTGAAAGTATTTTTCAGTCTTATTCATTTTATTCTCTGTATCTTCATTATCCTATATTATTTACTTTCAATTTAAATCTGAGATCATATTCAAAAATTTTAGAATGGCATTTCGAACAATAAGGACTTTTTTTGAAAGAGTACAAGAAGGAGATTTTCATGTTCTTTTTCTTCAGTTACCATAGTTTTTTCAATAAAACTTGCATGATGAAATGATTTACGCATCATATGTTTTTAAATCTCATTCCAAGTATGGATTGAGAAGTGCTTTGGGTTTACAATATCAGCTTCATAAGGCAAATTCAATTCAATGTTCATAGTTGTACTTTGCAAAAGCATTCTATGGTATTTGGTATTGATTATTGTATTTATTGAATCCAATTACTGACATATTCATAAATTATTTTTATTCAATGCCTCTAAAATTGAGGTGAAGTTCGGTTATTTAGAGTTGAAAAACGTTACAAATCTCTTATTCAAAATATCTCATTTATAAATTGAAAAAATGAAATAAAAAAAGTAAATGAAAAAAGACCAGATGATAAAAAATATGAAGAAGTGTATGAAAACGAGCACAAAAAAACTATTTTACGTAATTATATATTAGTAAGTGGGAATTAAAATTAAATTTTAGTCTAAGGAATCACATGTTAGAGTTTATTCCTAATTAAAGAAAATCTCGAGCATTTATAAGTTAAAGATTCGTGAAAACGACTGTCTATGTAAATTATAATTTCTTACCGAAATTACTTTTTTTTGTTGAAGATTTCGACAAAAAAAATACTTTCAAAATTAAAATGCATAAAAGTACTAAATGTGTTAAACGCACACATGGGTAACAATTTTACCTTTTTGCAAAAAATAAATAAAATTGGTTTTCTTCAGGAAAAAGAATTCTATAATAAAACTAACATCTGCAAATATAATTCTTGAGAAATGCGCCATAATTTAAAATTATTTTATTTTAAATATACTCTGACCATGAAATAGATAATATTTTTTCATTAAGTAATCGATATTTGCATGTTTGATTATTTTTAATAATTTAGAATTAAATGTATGCTGATCATGTCACTTGAAACTGAAAATTTATTTCCTCATGGCAGATTTAGACATGTGGGTTTTTGATCCGCATGTCTCAATAAATTGCGTGATATAATGAACGAAATATGATATATATATATATATATATATATATATATATATATATATATATATATATATATATATATATATATATATATATATATATATATACATTGAAGAGCCAAAAAGATCTGGTACACTCGTGTGTATGCAATATGCAAATAAAAATATATGGAATCAATCAGAAGGCGGCAACACTTATATAAAATGATAAGTGTCTGGCACAGCTGTTAGATCAGTTATTGATTAAAAAATTGGCAGGTTTTCAAGATCTAAGTGAGTTTAAAGGTGGTGTAATTGCCGGGGCCCGAATGATAGGATATAGCATCTTCGAAGAAGGATAAAATTCCGATTTTCCCGTACGGCAATTTCACGTGTCTATCGTATATATTGGGAATTCGGAAATATATCGAATCTCCGACATCGCTGTGGTCGGAAAAAGATCGTGCAAGAACGGGACCAACGATGACCGAGAAGAATCATCCAATGTGATAGAAGTGCAACATTTCCTCAAATTGCTGCAGATTTCAATGTTGAGCCATAAACAAGTGTCAACATGCGAACCATTCAAAGAAATATACTCGATATGGGCTTTTGGAGCCGAATGCCTACTCGTGTACCCTTTATGCCTGTACGACACAGAGCTTTACGCCTCGCCTGGACCCATCAACACTGACATTGGACCGCGTTGCCTGGTCTAACGAGTCTCGTTTTCAATTGAATCGAGCGGATAGACGTGTAGAGTAAAGGAGAAAATCTCATGAATCCATGGATCTTACATGTCAACAGGGGACTGTTCTAGCAGGTGGAGGCTCTGTGATGGTATACGGCGTGTACAGTTGGAGTAATACGGCCTCTGCCATGCTACATCTAGATACGACTCTCATAGTTGATTCCTACAAAAACATCCTGTCTGTTTATTCATGTCCATTATGCATACCAATGGACTTGAAGAATTCCTGCAGGATGGTGCGACACCCACACATCCAGAATTACAACAAAGGGACTCCAAGAAAACTCTTCTGACATTAAGCATTTCTGCTGGACACCAAAATCCCCAAATAGGAACATTATTGAGCATATATGGGATAGCTTGCAACGTGCTATTCAAAAGAGATCTCTGTCTCCTCCTACTCTTACACATTTATGGGCAGCCCTGCAGAACTCATGGTGCCAATTGCCTCCAGAATTACTTCACACCTTAGTTGAGTAAATGCCGCATCATTTTGTGGCACTTCTGCGTGCTACAAAACGAGGGGACTCTACACGATATTAGGGCTCTACACGATATTACGATATTAGGGATACACGATATTAGGGCTCTACGAGAGGGGGCTTTACACGATATTAGACATGTGCACCAGTTCTTTTGGCTCTTTAGTGGATATATATGTGTGTGTGTTCAAGCTAACATATTTAAAATCTTTCATTTTTTGAAAGCAATTATTTAAACACGATGTGCTCGATCATTACTTCTAGTAAAAAATTCTTTCCATTCAAAAATTAAAATATTTTGAATAAAAATTAACTCTTTTATATAAATCGTATTCCTTAATGGAATGTTAATGGATTAGTATTAAAAATAGAATAATAAAGGAAAATTTTATGAGAATAATGTGATACATCATTTCAATATTTATCAAAATATAAGTTAAACAAGAAAGTTCTTGCCGTTTTTGCGTTGCCATTTGAATGAAGTAAGAATAAGTATGTCAGTTAGTGTATGACGTGGATGAGACATTGGTCAGTCGAGAGTAATAATATCAGTCATTTTAGAAGCAGCTTCACTGCACACATTTATCGATGGTAACTCGAGCTGTTGTGAAGAAAAATGGACGTGTCGAAGGAGCTCGTTCGATGTTGTTTGCTTTACGACTTCAAAGTGGGTTAACCAGCTGCTGCATCTAGTCGCCGAATGTAGCAAGCGTTTGGGGTTAGTGCTGTGAATGAATGTACGGCAAGGCACTGATTTCAGAAATTCAGGTATTTAGATTTGCCTTTTTGTGATGAAGCTGCTGTCTGGTGTACTAGTCCTCAAATGGTTCACTATGAGCTGCTATAAACGGTCACCGTGCACGTGCACTCGCATGAACTGGAACGTGTGCATAGGAACAGAAGGAGCCAGCTTGGTTTATTCGCAAGGTGTATTGTTCATGACTGATAACGCGAAGCTGCATGTCAGACGTGTGACCAGGAATACCTTCCAGCGACTTTGTTGAGAATCTTTGTGTCATCCTCTTTATTCACCTGATCTTGCACAATCGGATTACCGACTCTTTGATTCCTGGACTCGCAGTATAAAGTGATATTACAATAAATAAATTTATAACGCTTTATGTTGAAACTTCCTCTTATTCGCGGCGTCTAGTTTCAAAAATATTGTTTTATTTTTGATTATATTGAAAACAATATAGCAATAAATGATGAAAAAATAAATCCTTGAGATGGTAGAAATATAATTTCTGGTTTCAATAAGAATAAATATTGGTTACAATAGAGGAATAACTATGTTTAAGTAACTATGCTTAAGTAACAATTAAGTAATTATGCTTAAGTAACAATCATGCTTTTATTGTAATGAACTCTTTTTTAATTTCTAGTAGCAATAAGGATTTAACTTTCATAAATAGCAGTGACAATAAAACCACAAAGAGCTTATTTTTTGCTGCCTTGTAAGAAGGTACAGCAATGCTAAGTGTTCCGAGTTTAATGTAAATTATTGTTCACTGTTTTCTTATAACCTTGTGTGGTGGATAATTGTTCTTATGTTATGCTTGTTACTGAGGATATTGAAATAAACAATTTTCTTTTATCCATTGTTTCTTTTATTCTAAGAACAAACAAACAAATACATTAAAAAATTATAGACTTATTTTTAACGTAACTTTTATAATATTACATATTCACATCACACAAAAATATTACAATAATTCACAAATAATAATAAATCGTCATTCAACATGTAAAATATTTAGGAATTAAAGTAATTTTTTTAACATTTTCAAATTAAAACAAAAGTATATAACTTTAAAATTTATTTTCGAAATTGAAATTATGATAATGTAACTGTTTATCATTAAAAATTATTTTCCGATACTTCATTGATTTGCTTGTAAAATGTGACATGAATTTATTCATAAACAAACTTGACAAAATAATAATAATAAATAAAAAAACATGAAATTAAACAAAATATAATTGTCACAAATTTTGTTTATTTGACGAGTCGAATTTTAAACAATTCTTTTGTCAATAATGGTAGGTAAATGGGACGGGTTATTTCACTTGTTTTTTCAAGGAAAATTAAGGAATGTAAACAAAATATATGGAAAAAAACCCAGCATCTTTAAATCATTTATTGAACAGGTCAAATCAAAAGTAAATGAATAGTAGTTAATTTAAACATGTTTGTACATTGAACAGAAAACACGCACATATCTTTTCTATATAAATTAAACCAAATCTGAATGCAAAATTTACTCTTTCCCCACATTCTATTCTATAAGGTAGATCTAAAAAAATAATGTCTCAGTATTCTGTTATTCATTTTTTAATTTGGGTGATAGTAGTAAAGATTTTTTGATTGTGAAACAGTTTTCAATCCTTGCATTTGGGATAAAAGTAATTCGCAACTCACCGCTTCTTCTCAAAAAAATTTGTAAAATTAAAAAATAAAATTTGTAAAAAGTAAAATTAAAATTTGTAATTAAATAAGTAATAATTAAAATTTGTAAAAAGTAAAATTTGTTGTGAAAGTGTGATCAGTCATTTATAGTGAACTTCAGTTAATCTTCTTAATTGATGCTGCCTCATAAATTGAGGTTAAATTATCCTCCTAATATTATTTTAGTTTTTGGATTTACTATACGTGATTTCAAATCACACAATTTCTTGATCAGTACACAGAAAAAATAGCTTTGATTCATATGAGTTGTAATACTCGTCACAGGTTACATGTTTACTCCCAGCATTTGTCATGGTGGATTATTTGCAGTCCCTTATGTAGTTTCTTTTGATACTTTTTATAAAAGGTGGGAATTAAAGACAAGGAAGAAATTATACAGGGTGATCTTTTCTTAAAGTGACAGTGTTTGGAGTGTTCTGTAGCGAAATGACACCAAACTTGGTATTCAGACTAATCAAAACATAGAAAAAAGGATTTCGTAAAAAAAAAAAAAAGTTCCAAAAGTCGCCGATAGGGAATTTTGTGGCACTGTAGTAGTTTACAATAACGAAAATTAGCATAAAACATGGGTTTCAATGAAAAATGAAAATGTTGTGCAATGACAGTGTCAGTAATAAAGGGTATAAAAGCAAGTAGTAGACAGCTCCCACAAGCAATCTCAGCTGAAGTAAACGAGCTCCAGTGCCCATGCCTCTCACGTTACCAGAACATGCGTTTATATTGAAAGAGTATCAAATTTGTTTATTTTAAAGGACAACATAAGAAAGACAGTACGGAATATTCCTCGTGATATGATACGTACGGCTGGGGAGAATGTTGTGCACAGAATGCACGGTGTTATTTCTGAGAACGGTGCTCACATGGAATGTGGCCTAATTCCTCACCGGGGAAGTTAATGTAGTAAATAAACATTGATAATTTTACTGTACGATTGCATGTGCTGGTAGTTTTCTTTTCTCACATTTTCTTTTCTCACATTGTAAAGTACCACAAAATGCCCTAACGGCGAGTTTTGGAACTAATATTTTTTTTACGAAAATCTTTTCCCCCATGTTTTGATTAGTCTAAATTTGGTGCAATTTTGGCAATTAGATCACGCTACAGGGCGTTCCAAACACTATCACTTTAAAACTGATTACGCTGTACGTAGATTTTGTCGCTCCTGAGAGTTATTGCTACTGAGTACATCTATCATTGTTCATTGGACGTAAATCATGATATTGAATTGTAAAATAACATGTAGTCAAATGCCAAAACCAGAAATCTCATTATTAATCGCCTCATCCAATATTAGAATATAATTCTTTTCCCTATTCCAGAATATTTCTTACCATCCTAATCCCTATCCTTATTCCTGAATACTTCAAGAATAACTCTTTTGACTATACATAATTTAAAATGGAATCAGTCCAATCTAATATAAGTAGTGTACGTTATGACATTTTCTTTCAGGAATCTAAATTGTTATGACATTTAGAATGATACACATTATTACCTGTGTTTACTCAAAAACAATTAAAAAATATATCATAGACACTTGATATAACTTTGAAATAACAATAAAATATTACGCATGGAAGATATTTCAAAACTTTTCAACTAACTGTTACCTTATGAAGCTGTTATTTGTCAGTGCGCATCAATAAACGTGTGAAAAATCATATATAAAAGAATTTTCATTTCGCACATTATTTTTCTTATTAAAATTTTTTTAATATTTTACATAATTTTTAATGTTTAATGTTTTACATAATTTTTAATATTTTACAAATTTTTTAAATAAATAAATAAAAATAACTAGTTCTACTATGTTTTTTGTGAACTGTTGGTAGATTATTAAATATTTTTCTTTCATAAAATTCAATAATATTTGTTATTGTTGTATAAATTCCTCCCAAAATCAAAATCTAAACAAGGTTAGAATGAAATTACATTCTAAAATTCAAATTTTAAATATCTTCGGAAAAAACATGATCTTTGCTTAGAGAAACATATGAAATTATAAAACGGACAGTAGCGACAATTTTCAAAATACTGAAATTTCACGCAATTAAACAATGTTTTTATAGAGATAATGCATTATAATTTAATACTATCAAAAATTAAGAATATGTAATTCTTCAAATGATATTTTGTTTTCAATGCGCTTATGTAAATGGTATTTTTTTATTAATATTTTCTCACATTACCGCACAAAATGTCAATTTGAATCCATGTTTGTAAAGGCAGTTGTCTTATCTATTTTAAATATTTAGATAACGTGTGAACGAAATCATCTGTGTAGAATCAAAATACATAATTGATGCTGTGATTTTGTTCACAGATATTTTAATTTATTCCAGAGCAACAACATTGAGAATGCTGTTGACTAGCATCTCAATCTCAGTTTTGGTCCTGATCAGCCAATGGGGTAAGTGTATGAATAAATTAATTCATATTTATTCATATATATATTCAAATATATTCAAACAACGCATGTAATATGTATGTATCTAATGATTAATATTAGATATAAGCGTTGAAATTTCAATCGAAATGGAATGATTGCTTCACAAATGTGAAAATAGAAAGGTCATTTCTATTTTCTTTAATTAATTGATAACAACTTAACAGCAAATAACCACATCGTAAACCTACCTCGAAACTTTAATGATTTGAATAAAAACATGATTTTGTGAGTAATTCTATATAAAATTACTTTTAATTCCTTGATGTATTAAGTATTTTTAAAAGATGTTAACATAACAAATAATCCTTAACAATTCAAAGAAAATTTAACAAAATGATTCCATTGTAGAATATCCTTAATTTTCGGTTTTTCAACACAGTTAATCCAATTACTGTCAACAATTATTATAATACTAATATTAAAATGTTTAATACTAATATAATATATAGTAAAATATATACTAATATTAAAATTATCATAATACTAACCTTTAATGAAATTTCATTAACTGATTATATGATTAAAGTGTTTTTATAATCGAGAAGTAATGCAATTTCACATATACTTAAAATTTAAAAATTAGAAATTTTTTTATATTATTTAAATAAAGAAAAATCAAAAATAAATAATAGTCTCAGTATAAAAAGAATTAATAAATTTAATATTACAGATAAAATTTAAGTAATTGTGATTTGTAACACTACTTGTTTAATAAAAATAATAACAAATGTTAAGTAAGGTATTTTATTTTTTGAAAGTGTATTTATATACAAATAATTAATGACAGAAAACTTTAAATAATTTACGATACTAAGAATCAATTTTTCTATTTTATTCAAATTTTTAAAATTTTTTTTGTCAGTTTGAAAACATTTGAAATAAAGATTTTTGGAAATTCTAAGAAACATAAAAATTTATTCAATGTAATAAATAAATTAGGAAATATTATCGTTAAGACATTAATGAATTTCATTTTGATAAATTTGAAATTGTTATCCATAGATTGAAACATTTTATTTTTATAGGCTTAGGAGTAGTTTCAAATAAATGTGATTACAGTTGTGAGAAAGAAATTAAATTTGATGCCACTTATAAAGGGGAAATCAAAAGCCCTGGCTATGATTGCGGATCGTATCCTGACAATATAAATTGTCATTATAGAATTACAGCCCCAGAAGGTTATGTAAGTACAATATTCTTTTAAAACACATCACATTGTAAAGTTCAGTGTAGAATCATTTATCTCTTAATTTGGCGAAATATCTTAGTTATAAAATTTAACTTCTGGAAACCTGGGTAATCCTATCTTGGCATACCTTTTGTGTATCGGCCATCTTTTTAGTCATATGTTGGCACTTATCTTCGTGTCAAAAAATCTCAAAGTGGTACCCAGTTGTAAACTTTTACCTTTATTGTATATATGTGTTTTATATCTAACAGAATTTGATAACTAAATTATGCAGCCAATTAACAGTTGGGGCGAGCATAGATTTCACTCTATCAGTCGAAATCGTGGTGGCGTGGTTTGTTAGGGAGTCGTTCTCATTATCGGAAGGTAATGAGTTCGAATTCTGGCTTAACCAAAGATCCGTCATATTCACTAACGGAGGCTGAGCACGTTAAAACTGGGCGAGGGCAAATGCCTCTCATCGAAATGATACCTCTGGGGTGGCAGACCAAGTATTGAGGGTCTTCTGCTTGGTCCCTGCTTCAAAATCACGAAGACTCCCTTCGGCTATTTCTATCGAAGTGGTAGAAGCCAATTCAGGAATAGTTACATGGAAGTACAACAACAACTCTATCAGTCGTCTGCGAATGATTATGATGGGCACTCGTTTGCACGTCTGTTGGTTCATAACGATGAATCACAGGCACTGCATCTGCTGGTCAGACAATCACTCTGTCTTTCTGATTGGTTGTGGCTGTAAGTCAAACGCTACCATCATGACTCTGAAATATGGCATTGGCCACATTTTCTTGCCAGTATCTTCTATTCAACCCATAAGACGAATTATTCTCCGCATTGCTCAACTTTCCTCTTTCAATCCAGTGATAGGGCCTCTTTCCAACTCAGACAGCTGCACGTAATGAACTCGAATCTTGTGACAAGCATTTTTTTCAACTGAGAAGTCCTAAACCGCAATGCTACAGAAAATTTTAACAACAGTTTAAGAGCAGTTTCTTATAGCATCCTCTGAATGCGAGCTGTTGATGTGCTGGAGATCGCACTATTCATTCATTTTGCTCAAATATTAATCATTTGCATATTTAGTTGAAACATTTATGCATACAAATTTCAAAGCAATAGGATGATTTCTTTTTGGGGTGCCGATTTTTTTTCCTCTACAGTATAGTAGTATTAAGTAGAAACAGAGAAGCGTTAATTAAAACATCAAAAAATTAATATAAGTAGTAGGCTCAGCTGGTCTTTTTTAATGAGAAAAAACATAGTAAAATTTAAATTTATCAGCATTTGTAGCGATTAACTCATAGCTTATAATTTTAAATTCAAAACTGTTAACAATTTTGCGTATTACGATACACTTTCAAATTGTGAACTTTTCAAATAATATTTCAGGAGAAATTGATTGCTGAATCTTGAAGAGGAATCGTTAATATTCTTGCCATCAGTACCTGTTGAAAAATAAATTGAAAGTAATAAAAATTAAAAATATACAAAATAATTATTCGTCTTGGGGGGATATAAGGCTGAAAACTTGGACTTCAACACAAAAAGATATTAATAACCTTATTTTTGAACGGAAAATACTTAAAAAAATTTTATTAACATTACAAAAAATAATTGTTAGAGAATTAGATCTAATGATGATTTGAATTCTCTTATCAGTGAAAATAAGTAAGATCCATCGAATCTCCGAGAATTTATTGGCTTGGATTCCTTGAGAGATCACGCGGAAGTGTGTACAGATTCATTGGTAATGTACAATCCGCCAAGAAGTAGATCAAGGAAGAAGATATGTCTTAGGATATCATAGAAATGCGTATAGTTACAAACTGAGTATAGTTAGTTTCATTAAATAAAGTAACTAATTTTTGGTTTAAATTACAAGTATAAAGTCTCAAACTAGTGTTTCAAGATTCTTAAGTGCAGAAATATTTACTTAGATAATTTTCATACAAAAATCATTTTATAATTAATGAACATTTTTCGAAAAGTTTTCGTGAATGCTAAAACATCATAATTTTTTAGAAGCTAATTAATTCATCTAAGCACATGACCAAATTGATCATTACAGCTGATCTATGTATTTTAATGTACACATGCATGACGATATAGTAGAAACCTTAGTAGCAATTAGCCATATAAAACCAATATTGACCAATCTCATAATCATCAGAAATCTTGACTGTACAAGCCGACTTACTGACGAAATGCTTAGGTGAGTAGACTTCTGAATAAAAACTCATGGAAGTTTAGGATAATTTGACGGTTTGAATATTTAAGAATAGATTTTCTGAGAGTATGACTATCTTTGACTGCGTATGGACCAAGAAAAATCAAATGAAATAAATTATCCGACTGAAGAAAAAAAAAAGTTTAAATTATTCAAAATACTTTTTCTGATCCTTCTTACTTTAGGCAGCATTTTCGACCTATACATCAATAATTGAGGGATATTAGTTGGTATGAAATTTTAACATGCATAAATGGTCGTAAACTTTTGATTAGAACAAGTATGAAATGAAAATATTCATTAGCTAAATGGGCGCAAAGTCATTTTTACGCTTATCATTTTGAATACTTTTTTGAACTATAAGCAATTTCACTTTTAACAGATAACTTTTAATAAGTATATGTAATGTGACAACTTTACTTCCGTTTATATGCTATTTCTCTTTTTTCAAACAGCTTAAACGCTGTTTGAAAAAAATTAAATCATTGATCTAATTTTTTTTCTAGGATGACAGTGGATGTTGACTCGTTTGCAAAGTTGTCGTTAAATGGTATCGATTGGGTATTGCTAGTTTTGTCAGCGGTACCACCTATACAGGTGGTCGCTGCGGCATGGAGGACAGAGTTACTCTCTCAAAAGTAGCTGATAAATATGAATGAATTCGCCAGTTTTGTGAAATAAATAAAACATTCCTGCAAAAAGTAAAATGTTAAAGGAGTTATTATCTTTATTTTTTAGACTTTTTTGTTTAATGAAAAGAAATTAATTATGTTTCTTTTTTTTTCTTATTTGTACTCTTTGTTTATCTTCTATATATATAAATTTCGTGTCACGATGTATGTTCCCGATAAACTCCGAAACTACTGAACGGATTTTGATAAAATTTTGTAACCATTTATAATATAGTCCAACTTAAAAGATAGAATAGTTTTTATCTCTTAATTATTATTTTCCATATTTATTGTACGACATTAATTTTATTTATTTTTTAGTTCTGTAAGTTCCTAATAGATGGCGGCTTAGCATCTAAGTTGCACAGGTATTCGGCAGATGGCGACGTGTTTATTTTTCTAGATTATACATCTTCGAGAAAATTAACGTGCGCGCGCAATCGCGTGGTTAAATATAGAATTTACATATATTTTTATTATTATATTTTCATGATGTACATATATTTTCATATATATTTTCATTATACACATATTTTCATGATGTATAATCATACTATAACAATTTTTTGTGAATCACTTTCATAATTATACTTTGTATTGTGTTATTATTGTGCGTGTTCAGTTTGAATATTTTTAATATTATAAATAGTAAAATAAAATTTTATTTAGTGCTGTTTTTCTCTACTAATTTTCATATCACCTCCAAAACATGTATTTCTTGACAGCCTTTTATTTTTTTATTTTTAAATTTGATAATTATTAATTTATTCAGTAGAACATTTTGATATAATTTTTTATTCAAATGATAAATTCTTTTAATTTTTTGTATTTCAGTATAATACAGCGGAAAAAATTTTTTAGTTTTAATAATTAAAAATTGAAAAAATAATAGTTCGATGTCAATGTTATCTACCTCATTTATAACAATTTTAGATGTTTTTAATTTATATAGTATATTTTATAAGTAAGTCACTGATTACTAACTATAATTTAATATAAGATGAATAAAATGTAAATTCAGAAAGTATATGTTGATTTGTGCTTAATTTCAAAATTTCGATACTTTACCTATTACTTTTAAATTTTTGCGAAACGTTTTATTTTTAATCTCATATGAATGAACCTATTTTAAATTTTTTAGAAAATATCAATTTGATTGTACCCAAGAATTAGTAAAAAATTGATTCAATGTATTATAAAAACTCAGCCACTGCATTGCGTGGCTGGGTCAGCTTGTATATGTGTAAATATCTCAAAGTATCTCTGTATGAATATTCTACACAAATTCACATTTTAGTAAAAAATTGAAATTTAACAACAGTTCGGTGTTGTGAATATGTAAATTTTTCAATATTTTGTGAATTACTAATTTATAGCCATTTTCTATTTAGTTTGTGTTTCGACTTGGTATGTTTATGTATTTGCCATTTTGAGATTAACCGTAAAGTGATTGTTTCATTCGTTCCAGTTGAGATAATTTCAAGAGTGACTACACAAAACAAATTTCGCTAATATACACTATCACGTTACGTCAATATACGAAAGTTACGTTATACAAACGCATTACGAAGTTTTAACCCTGTTCAGCTTTGTCTAGACATGTTCTTTTCTAATATTTTTTATGACTGTCCTAAATTTAACTTATTATTTTAATGAGGCCTAATATACTATAAACTTTGGAGGTATATTAAATTTAAATATTTTAGTATGTTACTGAATGAAGAAAAATATACAATACTAGTAACATTCTTAATTTGATTTTCGTTATCAATTTTTCAGTAATTTAATATACTTTTGAATAAATAATTTTTACGATCATTTTGAAATATAAGAGTGAAAATGGAAATGAGAATTTTAAATCGTTTGAGAGTTAATATATTACACATTTTAATCTTTAATTCATATTTATATATCGATATTTTGATTTATACTATTTTAAATTTTAAGAATTATTTCTTTTAGGGATTGCAATAAAAATATTTGATCATCGTAGGTTTAAGCGATTTTTCCTGATTTATTCATTTCAGTAAAACTTTAAGCTAGATTTGAACCTCGAATTTCATCAACAAAAATTAAATATTGTTTATCAATTATAAATCTTTATTAACTTATGATTCCCTATTCATATATTTATGTATTTCCTAAATATATATATTTATCAAGTACTATATTTTATATTTAAACTAAAGACTCATTTTAATTCAGTCCGTTTAATACCTGATAACCAGCATTTTTCTTATATTTTATTGAGTTTCTGTTATTAAGGTTGTGTTTTTGTGCCAAGTAGTAAATTTTACAGTGAAATTGTTTTAAATTATGAATGTAAAGAGCCAAACATTCAAACTACTTCAAAGTAAATGTAGTGATCAGGAAGGTTTCAATTGCAGTCTCATTTCTAATAAATATATACTAATATGTTATACTTGGAATTTATTTTTGTTCTATTAATATCGAGTCATCATAATGATAAAATTTTAAAGGCTGTAATTAAACATGATAGGGATAATGTGGTAGAGTTAAGATGTTTCTTATAACGTGACTAGATCCCTCTAGTTATATGAGGCAGATGAATTAAATATATTAAAAGAACACCTATTAATTTTCTGCATGCATTGTGAGTGAAATGAAGACACCACACGAAAGAAACATTTAATTAAGTAAAAAAAAAAAAAAATACATTTTTCATTTCGCCGTGGCCTTATCACCCAAACATTATTTCTAACAATGTACTAGTCGAATACAGAATTCAACCTAAATTTTTACATTAATCTTAATTTATGGACATGAGTGTATATTATAAGGAGAATTCAGAATCGCACAGAAATTGAACTCTAAAATATAAATTTAACAAGTAGAATTAACACACACATCTTGAAGAATATGTAAATTACAAGAAACCACCAGAGGGCGCTGATAGTACGTCACAATGAGGAGAGTGTAAGAGAGTGGTTTAATAGGTATGGTTGCAAAGTAAAACTGTTTACAACCGCTTTAAAGGACTTTCAGTGCAATAACCTCATAGCTATGGCACAAAGGAAGCATTTAGATGTTTTACGTGGTAGAATTATCGGCCGTCTGGAATGTGGACGTACCAAGCTGGAAGTATCCGAGGAACTTGGAATCGCCCAGAGTGTCATCTCCAGGCTTTGGTAATGGTTCCAAGATGATGGTAATGTGAGTAGACGTTACAGCACAGGTCGTCCCAGAGTTACAACGCCGAATGAGGACCGGTATTTGGCAGTTACTGTCAAAAGAAAGATGGAGCACAACATCAGACCTGTCTTGTCAGCTCTCTTCAGATACCGAGAGTTTCAAGTACGTGAGTAGTACGAGAGTTTCAAGGCAGACTGTACAGACGCTTAGGGCACATTGGTCTATTAGCTCGTAAGCCTGTCAGATGTGTTCCACTTACCGCAACTCACTGTCGCCAGCGGTTAGCCTGGAGTAGATAGCATGCATTGCGACCACCACAACAGTGGTCTTGTGTGATGTTTTCCGACGAGTCCAGGTTTAGTTGTCAGTCCGATTCTCGACTTTTCCTCGATTCCGGACTTTTACTCGATTTTACTCGATTCCGGACTTTCATATGGAGAGGGCCTGGTACCCGTTATCACCAAGAGAACACCATTGAACAACACCATTACGATGGTGCAGGATTGCTCGTTTGATAGGAATTAATTTGGGTTACAGAACTAACCTACATGTTTAGAATGTAACCATGACAGGCTACATCTATCGGAATGTCATTCTGGAACAACATGTACGTTTGTTTCGGGGCGCCATGGGTGCAGAGTTTCTGTTTATGGATGACAACGTCTGTATTGCATCGTCAGGGGAGTATAGTATGTATTAACCATCATACCAACCATGTTATATTGGTTTTTGTAAATAGGTTCATTTTTGTAATTTGCTTCTGGGAGTAAAAATCACAATTTTTATTAACGATGTCAAACATATAACATCTTTTTGCTCCTTACCTTTTGTTTAATAAATAGACTTTACAAATAAGTCACATTTGTTTTGCTTCTGTCTCTTTCTTTGCCTGAACTTGCATTATCCTTAATTTTTGGACACGAGTGTAGATATTTATTCCCTAAATTCCATAGCAGCTAAATTATCGAGGTAAAATATAAACATTTTGTAAGCTAAAAACAATATCAGAATTTATAAAACCATTTTATAAAATTTACTATTTCAATTATTGGATGATAAAGCCAGAATTATGATTTATAAAACCATTGTCTACTTCAAATTACTATTTCCATTATTGGATGATAAATCTTAGAAATTTGAAATGGCAAGTACTATATATACATTAACATTGCATATACTTCAATTTATACATTAATAAATATTATTCTTTCAAATGTTCATGCAATGCATGTAGCAACGTTGATAACAAGTATTCTTTGATGTTTCTGAATCGATGAGAAGTATTTGTTTCTTGATTCAATCTGAAAAGATATCATAAATTTAAGACTAAAAATATTTTAATTACAAAAATAAAAATGCAATAATAAATGTATCTACAACTTATAAAGTTTTAAAGCTATGTGAAATTTTATTAACATTTTTAGTTAATTGCTAAATCAAATAAAAAATACAGTTCAGCTTATGTGTATTTAACGATCATAAAAAATGAGAAAGAATTTCTAAAATGATAATCTATTGTTCCATACTATTTGTCATAGCGAAATA
This sequence comes from Latrodectus hesperus, assembly GCA_037975125.1. Lineage (NCBI taxonomy): Eukaryota > Metazoa > Arthropoda > Arachnida > Araneae > Theridiidae > Latrodectus > Latrodectus hesperus. The sequence goes on from JAJQOW010000151.1 coordinate 149,329, forward strand.
ATTTCATATGCATGTTAAAGTTTAACAAAGAATCTCTTTATGGATCTAAATAAATGCAAGCTATTGATATTAGGCACATTTTCAAGAATAATCATGAATAAGAAGCCCTTTCTATTTAAAATATTGCAATTTTTTAGTCATTAAAATTGTTTTCTTCATATTTTATTTTATTGATATTTTTTATAAGATAATAGAAAATATTGGTGATGAAATTGGCTTTTTGTTATAGTTACAGTTAGTATAAACTTTTTTTAATTTATTATTTGAAACAAAGGCGATCGTCGAAATGTTGTCAAGTTGTATACTTATGTTATGCAACGAACCTAATAAATGTATTAACAGAATTTAATTTTGGAAGTTTAATCGTAGCTGGAAATTGTGGTCAATCATATATCAGAAATAAAAAAATTAGAAAATGATATATAATTATTTAATTTTACAAAAATTTATAGAAATATTTAACAAAACTTTAAAAAAGAACAGTTTGTTAAAATTTGAAGAATTTGTTTTCTTCAATTCTAAACACAGCCCATTATCTACTCTATTTAATCAAAACATCGAAGAAGTTTGCAACATTTAATTTGAACAGAATCCATTGAGCACAATGCAACTGATTTTTCGACATCACGATTAAGATGATAAAATTAACAATCACATAGCTGTAGTTTGCGAACATTTTACAAGTTTCCGAAATGCACTTATCTGAAAGTTAAGTTCGTCATGTGATTGTAAAAAATTCTTATCCTTGCTGACATAAGGAAGGAATTCAGTTAAAGTTTCTCAATTATGACGGATCAGTTAAGCCAATCAGAACGTCGTATTCTTGTAAACATATCGCATTTTGCGATACGTAAAAGTGCAATATTTGTCCATTGAAATTGCAAAAAATTTAGCTGAAAAGCTATAGATTATTTTTGTGTTTATACGATAGATTAAAGAATAAACTAACATAAAACTAACGAATTTTACACTGTACAGATATTTTGTTCCTTAAAAAAGAAGCTTCAATTTTCTATTTGGAGTTCCATCCCCTCTGATGTGGGGTCCAAGGCAATTACCTTAGTCAGGCTCTAATTTCTATACTATTTTACTTTAACAAAACACACAAGTTTGCCATGTTTTAATTCTTGTTTCTATAACAATAGTATTTTACAAAAATGTATACATATTAACAGATAAAAATTTTGAAATTGTTAACAGAATTGATGTTAGATTAGAAAGTCAAAATATAGACTGAATTAGGAGTAGGGCAACATAACTTGGAAGAAGTCAAATTATGATTACATAACTGACATATAAGGCAAATAAAAATAGAATTTAATCACAGGGAGAATAACTTCATCGTTTTTCTAAATCACATATTTAGTAATCTCATTTTTACCGTTTCTAAAGTGTTTAACACATTGCTCTTTAACAAATAAAATTAAAAAAACTTTATTTTTATTTTATTTGTTAAAGAGCAATGTTAAACATTTTAGAAACGGTAAAAATGAGATTACTAAATATGTGATTTAAAAAAACGATGAAGTTATTCTAAAGTTAAAATTAAAAAAACTTTATTTTTATTTGTTAAGGTTCATCAGAAATAGAAAATCTTTCTCACGATTTTCCATCTCAAATTGAACGGAGTGTTTGAATTACAACTGCAAGTAAGCCATTCACGTAAAACTTTTACGTAATTCTTGCAACTCTGCTGTTTTTTCTCATCCTACCTCATGTTTTTTATAAATAGATGAACGTAATACCATTCAATTAATAACGTCACTGTTTTCACATATGGGAGATTCATGTGACTTGGAAAAGATATGCTGAGACCCTCAAATTAACTTTCCAAAGAATTCCTGTACAATTGGTTTTAACAGCGGATCGCTGTGCTTATAAATGAAAATTATTTCACAGCAGGTTTCTCATACATAATTTGTATGTAAAATTTATTACCAAGTTAAAAAGTGGCCTTGATGTCTCCTGCAAGAAGTAGAACGTACAATCCTATTTATGATCTTGAATATCTTTATCATGATTTAAGTTTATCGTATCACACCGAACACTAAATATCTATCCCGATTGACGTATGAGTGACGGCTTATTAGGACTTATACTGACGGACTGCTGCTCACGTTAGTCAGGATAGTACGAGTATCTGCAAACTATGAAATCCACTTGTTCAGAATGGTCATAACAGAATAGTGGGTGAAATTTCTATGACCCATAATTACTAAGATAGACACGTTACTCGCATGACGTTAGGGGATCATATACAGTAAAAGCTTCTTATTCGCGCTTCCTGATTCGCATTTTCACTATTCGTGGATTAAAAAATTGCGACCCAATTCCTGTCTTCGCGGCTAAAAATTTCTTCATTCGCGGATCTAATAAGTACATACATAATAATAAAAGGATTCCAAAAGACATCCAACCCAATATACTTTGTAAATGCCGTCAAATGGACTAATAAAAATAGTAAAATATATCTCATTAACACTTTACCTAAAGTATGTTGTTAAATAATATCGCCGAGGACATTGACATAAGCCGCTTACGCCGCGATCGGTGTTTTCGAGAATGTAAGCAAACAGAATGAAACCAACCTTATTACTCAATCAATAAAGTATATTTTTAAATGTTGCTGTTTCGTTCTATGGTAAAAGCAGTTTTGCGTGTTTTATTGTTTCGTCGTTCACATTCGTTTAAAAAAATTGTGATGGAGTAATACGTCTCTAACGCTCTTTTTCTAATTTATAATATCAACTAAAAATTGTGAAACTAGTTTTGACACAAAAAAAAAATCTATGTTACCGCTTAAAGTAAAAATAGAAATACTTGATCGTTTACGCTTTGGAGAGTAATTTGCAACCACATCACGCTCATTCATTGTAAAGGAATCAACTGTACGATCAATAAAAAAAGTCCAAAGATAAAATGAGGTCGTATGTAGTTTCAATTTCAATTGTCAGCGAAAATTGTTCGTGGTGCAGCAATGGATAAAATGGAAGTGGCGTTGTCATTATGGATCGAAGACCGCAACCAAAAAAGGGTGCTTTTGAGTGGTCCAATGATCCGGGAGAAGGCAAAGCGTCTTTACGCTCTTTTAAAGAACTTGATAGTAGTTGTAGTGGTGAATGTGCAGATGGAGGATTCCAATAATCGGAAGGTTAGTTCAATAGATTTAAGGTGAGACAGTCATTACATAACTTGAAAATCGTTGAAGAAGCAGCATTTGCAGACACTGCTGCAGTAGAATGATATCCTGAAGAATTTGCAAACCTAGTAGCTGATGGGGGATACAAACCTGAGCAAGTATTTAATGCAGAAGAAACTGCCAAACAAAACATTCATTTCTAAAAGCGAAAAGTTTATTCTTGGATTTAAGTCAGTAAAAGATAGAGTTACAGTGCTGCATTGTTCTAATGTATCAGAAGATCGTGTCATTAAATCACTGATGCTTCACAAATCGTTTACTTCTCGGGCTTTAAAAATAATCAAAACAAGGACAATCTGCCAGTGTCTTGGTGTGCTAATAAGAAAGCGTGGGTTACAAGTGCTATTTTTTGCGACTGGTTCGGGAACTGTTTTGTTTCTGAAGTTGAAACTTATTAAAAAAAAAAACAGAATTTAGACCTGAAAGCACTTCTAGGTTTGGACAATCACTAGGTCATCCTTGCGAACTTGAAACTATGCATCCAAATATAAAAGTGACATTTTTACCTCTCAACACGATGGCTTTGCTTCAACCTATGGACCAAGCAATAATCCAGTCCTTTAATCTCTTTTTACATCAGACGAACCTTCAAAATCATATTGGATAATATGAGTGTAATCTTGATATGAATGTTATGGAATGCTGGAAGAAATTTGACATAGCAAAATGCAACGTAAACATAAGAGAAACATTGGAAGAACTGAAGCCACACACATTGAAGTCACGCTAGAAAAAACTGTTGCCTGCTCTGACTGCTGAAAATGACGAAGAATCTGTGGAAGTTCAAACTTCGACTGCAAACATAGCCGAAATCGAGAATGGAATAGGACGAGATGGGTTCGAACAGATAGAATCAAATGACATTCAAGAATTGCTTGAATCGTAAGATGAAGATTTAACTGAAACCGAATTGGTGGAAATGTTGAATTTACAGCCCATTGAAGAAGAGGCTTGAACAATAACTGGAAACATGACATTTAATTTGAAAAATCTTAGTGAAGGTTTAAGAATGGCAAATGAGCTTTGCGATTTCTTTATGAACATTGATTCGTCTATGGAACGAAGTCTTATTAATTATTAAGAGACAAATTTCTAAAGCAACTGCTGTATATCAATCTGAATTGAAGGAGCTTTTAAAAACTGCCAAGCAAGAAAAAAGTTCAAAATTCTTCTTGCCTAAGCCTTAAAGATAATTAATCAAAATGTTCAAAAACTTCAATTGAGATTATATTTTATATTTTATATTTTATATTATTTTATTTTATTTTATTTTATATATTATATATTATTATATATTATATATTATTAATTACATTACATTACATTACATTACATTACATTACATTACATTACATTACATTACATTACATTACATTACATTACATTACATTACATTACATTACATTACATTATATTATATTATATTATATTATATTATATTATATTATATTATATTATATTATATTATATTATATATATATATATATAAGGGACGCATCCTTTATAATCCCATATTTATATTACGATTCCGTTTTGATGGTTTCTATATTCGCGGCTATTTATGGAATATATACCACGCGAATAAAGAGATTTTACTGTATTTCTTACAAGAACTCTAATAAGAAATATAATTATTTTCAAGAAAACTGTCTGCTGGATGATTTCAGTGACATTTGCAGCACCATGGACAGTTAGGATTTGATAAGCTTCAACGCTACATTTCAACTTTTCAGTCAAGTGAGTGTTTTTTTCTTGCGCACAACCCAAACTGCGCTGAACGAATGCGTTTAAAATTCCATCAAATCAGAATAAAAGACATGAAATGTCCATTATAAAATTGGCAAACAAGTTTGCTGGAGTAAAATATAAATTTGAATCTTGTTTAAAAATTAATTTGGAATAAAGCGAATGCGTTCTAAGCAATGGAAAATTCCAATTAGAAAGCAAAGATATTTGGATGAGGTGTTTCCCCAAAATTAAGTCCAGTAAATTGAAGACAGCGTTGTGAAAAAAAGGTAAGACGAAGGTGGTTAAAATTAGGACATTCAGTTAAGATATGGTATATAGTTAAAACTATTTTACAACTCGAACACAGAGGTGCAGGTTCCTTAAATAAAATATTACTATGAGTCAAACGAGTATGACTGATTCGCTGTCGGGATAAAATAACGTCACCACGTCTGTATGAGATATTACTCCAATTTCGAATGAGAGGTTTAATACAGATGAGTTTGTTACTTGCATATTACAAAAATTCTGCCAAATAGAATGCGCATATACAGATATTGAATACTTGATGTCAGCATAAAGGGTTGCTTGGTCTACAGGGTCTTCACCTTCTTTAGCAGCGAAATATGCTAGTTCATTGCCTGTAATACCGACATGACTAGGTACCCAGCAAAGCAAAATTTCGAAACGATTATGAGATATTTCATTCAATAAAACTAAGATTTTATTAACCAGGGGATGAAAATGTTGAGGAAAGTTGTTACACAATGCTCATATTGTCAGTATAAATGCAGAATTTGCAGCGGCGAGAACATTTGTTTATGTTAAGAGCTTTGGTTTGGTTTATCGTTCAACGGTCATTTTTTGCAAATGAGGGCTAAATAGACCGGGAACTACGGTTTAAAGTGGATTCAGAACCACTATAAACATCTATGCCCAAGATGGGATTAGAACCCACGAACTATTGAACCGAAGGCAAGGTTTGGTTTGTTTGTCGCTCAACGGTCATTTTTTGCACACGAGGGCTAATTAGATCGGGACCTACGGCTTAAAGTGGATTCCAAACCACTACAAACATCCATGCCCAAGGTGGGATTCGAACCCACGAACTGATGAATCGAAGGCAAGAGCGCTAACCATTCGGCTGCCAGCTCGGCGAACTGAAGGCAAGAACGCTAACCATTCGGCTGCCAGCTCGGCGTAAAGAGCTTTCAAAATGACGACAATTCAGCAGTGTAAATAGAAGAGATTGACGGAATACAATAAATATAGATATTAGTTCCATAAATTATGCCACAGCCGACATGTCTCTGTTTTTGATATATCAGTAAAGATTAGGAAGTTATTGTGAAATTGATTCCGATGAATGCCATAAATTTGTTTGAAAATTATGGGAGCAGTATGTTCTTTGCTAAATAGGGCTAAGTTGTTTCAATTTTATTTTTTTTATTTTTCTTATTTGTGGAAAAGCCCATGCAGGAATGCTTTTGTAGTGGGCAATCTCAACTGGGGTTATATGAAGATCAGCTTCCTCTAGGTTGAATCTTGGCATAAAAGGGAAGAATCCAAGAGGGCGAGCGTTAAAATGTCTCTTTAACGTAGAGTTAACTCTAGCAGATTTTAGTGGATGGTTTAGAGTAGAAAAACATTTGAAATAATAATCAAGGGAAAGCTTAATGGGACGTATTTTTAAAGGAGGTATGTTGCAATTAACGTAGAGACTGTCCACAGGTGAGTTGCGAAACGCTCCACTACAGATACAGAGTGCAGCGTGGTGAATCGGGTCTAACCATTTTAGGGCAGAATTTGAAGTTGAGTCATAAGCCACACTGCCATATTCGATACAAGGCAATATAACAGACTGGTAGATTCTGCACAATGAGGTTCGATCAGCACCCCAAGAAGTGTTGGAAAAAATTTTAGTATGTTAAGAGAGTTTTCACACTTCTTGTGCAAAGGTAATATATGGGGCAAGAAAGTAAGTTTATTATATCAAAACGTACCACAAGGTATCGTATCTTGTTAACAGGAATGGATACTTCATTATGTTGGATATTGGGATCAGGATGAAGGCCACGTTTCCTACAAAATTGGATTCAACTGCTCTTACTTGGTGAAATGGTATAGCAATTTTTGTCACACCAGTCAGTAATTTGATTTAAAACCTTAGGTTAATAAACCTTAATAACCTTAGAAATATAAAAATAAATAATGTCACGCTAAGTACACTACCCTGAGGAACGCCCTCAGTTTGAACAAAAGATATAGACAAAACAGACCCAATGCGCACTTTAAATTTTTTTCCAGGAAGTTTCGAATAAAAAGTGATATGTTACCCCGGAGATTAAAGTCATGTAATGCCCAAACAATTCCATAACGCCAGGATCTATCGTAAGCCTTCTCAATATCTAAGAATTTTCATACAAAATGGTTCCTTCGAACGAAAGCGGTTCTAATGTCATTTTCTCGATCAATAATATTGTGTAAAGTAGATCTACCCTGACGGAAACCACTTCGCTTCTGAGGTATACGCCTATTATTTTTTCTTAGTAAAAAAAGGTCATTTACCAAGCGTTCTATTGTTTTACAAAGGCAGCTTGTTAAGGCTATAGGGCGATAATTTAAAGGGTCTTTAGGATGCTTTCCTGGCTTTAGGATAGGGATGACTATTGCTTCTTTCCACGTAGAAGGGAAAATATTTTCCTGCCAGATTCCATTTAAGAGGAGCAGGATATTAGTAAGAGAAAATTATCTTAGATGGCGGAACATTTGATAAGTAATTCCCTCTAGACCTGGGCTGGTATTATGAATCTTTGATAGAGCTTTTTGCAGCTCTTACATATTAAATTAGCAGTTGTAGGGCAACTGTTCAAAATTATTAAAATTTATGTTGTTATGCTCAGTATGACTCTTATACTCTTAGAAAAAAGGCGTGTAAGAGTCAGATTTGGACACACTTGAAATTGCTTCAATTATATTAACTACAACCTCAGCAGCAGAATAAACAGCAATGTTAGTATTCAAGATCGGGAAAGAGAATTCTTAGTACAAGCCATTAGATGCTTTCACCTTTTTCCATACAAACTTGCTAGGAATGCGAGATGTGATAGATGATGTATATCGTATCCAAGAGTTTCTTTGACTTAGACGACGAATCTTGCGGGCTATAGCCTTTGCTATATTAAAGGTAATTAGATTATTAATAGTAGGATGTCTTCAAAAGATACTACAAAACGTTTTTTGTTCACAGTACGCTGTTGCACATCCTTCATTCCACCAGGGATTTCACAGTTTTCGAGGACGAGAGGAATATTTTGGGATGGTTATTTCCGCAGATTTTATAATAGTATTTGTGACTTTAATAACAGCATCATTTTTATCAGTGTTTGTGATCATTTATTCTGTAATAATAGCGAGTTCTGCAAAAGTATACCAGTCTGCTTTGTAATACTTAAAGGTGGTATGTCGTAAGCCAATTGAAGGTGTAGCAGCAAAAGTAAGAATAACATGAAAATGGTCACTCTTATACAAATCATTTTCAGTGGTGAAGTTCAAATGAGGCAATAAAATAGGAGATCAAATAGCCAAATCTAGGGAATGAAACGTTTTTGTAGAGGCATGAAAGTGAGTTTTTTCCTTGTTATTTACCAGACAGAGGCAATGATAAGTTATCAGTTGTTAGATCTGTTGACCACGAGAATTAGTATAAGCATTTCTCCACAGAGCACTATGACCATTAAAATCAACTATTAATACATAAGGAACAGAATGTTGCTGAAATTGTTTATTTAAGTTGTTTTGGGAATGACATTACGTGATGGTAAATAAATGTTAGTGATTTGGAAATTAATATGCATCCCAACTGCCACAGCTTGCAGCGAAGAAGTAAGGGAAATACTGTGTGAGGGTAGTTTTCGAAGCAAGGATACATACCCCACTTCATACGGCATCATCAGGTGTATCCTTTCGATAAGGCGTGTAACCTTTTATTTTCCAAGTAGTATGAGATTTCAAGTTGGTTTCTTGGATGGATAGAAAAGCAGGAAAGTGTGAATTTATTATGTCTTTAATGTCAGATATGTGTGGGGAATACATGGCAATTCCAAGAAAGGAGGCCACCATTATGAAGGGTTCTTTTTACGATGGTGAGTTCGGTTCTCCGCAATCAACTCAAAGTTATCGATATCAGTATCCATATAAAAATGGCTGTCTGCACGAAAGCTGACTTTAAATGTAGTAACATTTGATTGATTTTTAATCTTAAGCTTTTTTCTTGTATCTGAGTGACTTGTCTTTTGCGGCTTTAAAAAGATAGACTTCTCTGTAGTAGCTTTGCTTAATGTTTCAGGTATAAAAATGGTTGTAATTGATTAAGTGTCTGTACAGCAGTTGATGCTGTTTTTTTCAGTACATGAGCATATGGCTTATTAAAACTGTTAATGGTATTTGAAAGTTTTTTAGCTTCTTGATACGAGATAGCTTGCGTAGTTTTTATCCTTTGAATTTCTTTTTCATGTTGCCAATGTGATCAAGTTTTAGAAGATGCACTATGATTTCCTTTACAGTTTATACAAAACGGTTCAGATTTTCAGTCAGATTCTTGGTGTTCCAGACTTTCACATCGAGTACATGTAGCTTTTGATCTGTGAAACATTTTAGAGTGTTCAAATCTATTACGATTAAAGCAACGTATGGGGTTTTAGGATATAAGTTTCTGACAGGACAGTTCAGATAACCTGATTTTATTGAATTGGGGAGATAAGGACAGTTAAAAGTTAATATCAAGTTTTTTGTAGAGAAAATTTCTTCACCTCGATGGATGGTCGTCATCTCGACGGACGACCATCCTTTGAACCACATCTTTGGTCTTTTAGTTCTTCCAGAATCTTAGTTTCAGATACTGATAAAAGGTCTATGTCTGAAATTACACCACGACATTAATTGATTTATGACTTGAGCTATTATGAGAATTTATCCAAAAACTTTTAAAGATAAAAGGGACTTTGATTGTTGAGCAGATGCACTCTCTATTAGTAAATCTCCGGATCTTAACTTTTTATATTTCTAGGTTCTCCTGCAACAGCCTTAATCTGTTTTAGAATTTTGAAAGGTGACATTTGCTTAAGATTGCCCCCATTGTTCTGTATTAATATGAACTTTGGGTAAACATTTAAAAATCTGTCAAACTTACTAATACATTGTGTCGAGTTAAGGCCCTCGTCGCGGTCTGAATTTTTTGGACCCATGAGAAAGAAAAATGTTCATCCCAGTGGGCTCCCGCCCATCACAGAGCCCAACAAGGAAAGGCAGTTACCGGCTGTGAAAAAATCAGCCTCTGCACTTACGTTAGGGGTATCACCAGGATATAGTATTACATGTTGGAATGAGGATTTAGTGAACTTGTCTGCACAACCCAGAATGCAGGACTAGCCCTACAACACCATGCAAGGGCAAAAGTTATCTTAACATAGCACCAGCCGATTGACTGAGAGCTGGCTCACTCCAGCCACTCGTCTACAGAGAAGCCTGGGCCAAAGGGAACGCTGAGGAATCCCTGGACACCAATTTCCCCTTTACGGGAGGCCATACACGGCCAACATATGGGGCGGAAAACCAAGGGAAATATAACATAAAACCCATTGAATAGAAAGATACAACATAAGCAGGAAGTTTTGTTTTTGACGATGGCAAAGAATAGGTAAAAAAGACAAGAAAAATTAGAAGAGGATAAAGATCGTTAGGGTACTTCGGGATTGCGACAGCCATATTTACCTAAGAAAGGTAAATACCCTGAGGGGAAGTAGAGGAGAGAAGAAAAGAATAGATCACACTGTGGTATCTCGGGATTGTGACACCCGTGTTTATCTAAAGAAGGTAAATCCGGCCACTCATATGTAATCTTTAGCGTACACTAGCTGCTGATATTACTTCACCAATGGACGCTGTAACCATGGATGTCAGGCGTGTGGAGGTCGCTCTGCGATTCCGCTTGGCTTAAATTTCAATATATCGATCTTCCGTGGAGTTCGTAACACTTGGGCGACCAATTACGGGGCTTCGGACAACAACTGTCAGTGTGGTTAGGAATTATTTCCATAACTTGAAATAACAGAATGATGTACGCTGAAGAGCCACATCTGAGATCGACTGTCTTGCTTCAATGTGCTCCACAGCACGCAAGCGCTTCGAATCTTCCATTTCGTCTTCTGGGAGTCATAGAAACACGCATGTCTTGAAAACAAATCGTACGAAAGTTTTAATCCTCTTCTATCAGGAATTACAATCAACTTCTGTAACCCTTCATAAAGCTGGTATCTTATAAAACTGCCATTTTTGCATATTTCTCGACATAAAAGTGAGATTGGCTGTTACCTAACATATTTGCATACTTCCATCTACCTCTGCATCGATTTGCATCCTCTTCAATTTTGATTGACTTCCGGAAATTAGCATTTTCCTCTCCCTGATTAACATTTAGAAGTGATTTTATAATTACAAACGGTATAACATTTAACTATGGCATATTAGGATACTGAATTGTGGCTAACGTTAAAAATATGAATACAAGGTAACTTGTAACTTATGTTGCATTTTTAATTTCCTCTTCAGATAAAAAAATTCAGTGGACACATAAGACATTTTTTAAAAGAATTCCTCACATATCTTTTCTAAACAATGTTTGCCGAGCTGCCTGCTGAATGGTTAGCGCTCTTGTCTTCGGTTCAACTGTTCGTGGGTTCGAATTCCACCTTGGGTATGGATGTTTGTAGTGATTTTGAATCCACTTTAAACCGTAGGTCCTGGTCTAATTAGCCCTCGTGTGCAAAAAATGACAATTGAGCGATAAACACACAAATCTAACAAATGTTTTGAATTTAATTCCAATAATTTCTTAAATATTTATGAGTTTTTTAAACTAGAATAGCTGACGTTCTCTCTTTTTATTCAATCTCAGATGTACATTTTTATTTTTAACCTAAATATATTTTATAAGGAGGTAAGATTAAATGATTAAAAAATGCTGTAACAACAGACATTCTCCATTCTTTTCTGAATTTTAGTTATCACTATCTTATTCAAATATAATAACATTTTTTTCTCCTTACGGGTCACTTCTGTGTTCTTGTCAGTAGGGAAACATTTTATCATTCATTAATTTACCATTTTACTTAAGTGTACTGAATCTATATATTTTAATCATATCTTCCGTAAAACAATTGCGGGAGGCTTAAAACTAAATAACTGCATCATCAGAATAATACTATAAGGCTTGGCACAAAATCAATGCCTAAATAAACTAAAACAAACTCTACAATACTTTATTTAATGTTAACTGTGGGCACTTTGGTGACTAACCCTTTGCAACTACTAGGGCAGAAACTGCTACACATTTGTCGTTACCCATTGGGCACCTGTGAACCAAGACACAGAGGCGAATAGTATTATCCACGCCATACTACCACAACACGTTTATAGGGAGGGTCACATTCATATATCACCTCAAAATAAAGGACAGAGAAACATGGAAAGAAAGCAACATCCATGCCCGAACCGGGTCCTACAGCACAGGAGTCAGGAACGCTGACCGCTCAGTCATCAGTCGGCAATTATACAATATTGAATCACATTTGTAAAGGATTGTGTTCAAGTTCATTATCTAAGACTTATAAAGCAATTTCTTGGTGGATTCCAGATGGACTTCTTGAATGAGGTTAAAAGCAATCTTTAATGATCCGGTTCAATTGGTGGTTGATAAATATAGAATTATTGAAAGTATTTTTGCATTTTAAATAGAATTTTAAAAAGTTTAATTTTTTAAATGTAATTATTTGATAAAGATATAAGTTTTAATGTGTATAAAAGGTCCGCATACGAAAGAGTTAAGCATTTGTAATAGAATACATGACATTTCAATGTTTGTCACAAGATGACGACCCAGCTATTATTTGCGTACAAGCACTAAGTAAAACCCGGGGAATCCATTTGCAGTCAAAAGAAAAAGCTTTTTTAAATTTTAAAATAAGTCATTTTTTTATTATTTTAGTCAGAATGAAGCAAATACTTTTCCGCGGATAATTGCACAGCTAAAAGTGCTATAATTGTATTAAATACAGCATGTTGAGGGAACGCGAGAAAAAGTCAATAAATTTTTTAAAGAGGATCAATAAAAATTTAAAAAACACTGCTTAAAAAATTGGTGTCGTGAAGAGAAATTCGATTAGTTCTTTTTTTAAAAAACTGAGTCATAGGGTAGTTGACTGGTTGCTCTACAGCCTTTATTCAGAATCTCATATTTAAAATGGTTTTCGAATCTTTATACACATTATATGTCTTTAAAAAAATAAAGACTAAGTCCTTAAGGTTGATTTCAAATATCCTAACTGTGGTATGCAAGACTAAAACATTCAGTTTCTTTTGGTTAAAACTTTGGTTAGTTTACAGTACATTACATTATTGGTTTTCATTAAGCGGATCATTTTTGGTGTAGAATGATTTTTTTCCGACTGCAATTGGCAATTTTAAATGGATTCAAAAACACTACAAGCATGGATATTTGGATCGAATTTGCCAAAAATTCACTTTAGTTAATTCTCTAAATTTCTTTTTATCATCAGCATTATATTCTGTAATTATTTAACTTTCTGGGTTAGTCCTATAAGGAAAAAAATGCATTTTGTAACAGCGATATTGATCCAAATCATGAATTATTCTTTAGCATTTTAATTCAGTATTCACGATAAGCAAATTTTTCTTAAACTGATCATACAAATATATTTTAAAATGATCTTATTTTCAAATTTTAAGAACATACAACCACTAAATGGAAATTACATATTTTAAATGCATATATTATGCATTTTTTAATACAAAACGTGTAGATATTAGTTAAAAATTATGGTTAAATTGGGAATATTTTATCTTACAAAATATTTCATAATGTCTATATTTGAAAAGTTAATGCTTTCAAATGAGTTTAACATTTGTAAGAATGTAAATAAAATCAAGACAATTACCTTCAATACGTCTTTTTGTCAATAATTCTGCAGATCTGCGTTATTTCTCAATAATATTGCTGTAACTGAAGATCCTCATACCAGCAATCACATGAAAGATTAAGAAATTCAAATGAAACCATTTTTATATAAAAACATTTCACATTAAACTCGAAAAAATAAAAATTGATATTTATTAATATAATAATAAAAAGGTATTAGATATTTGTTTCAGACTTTCAATATCATTAATTCGTAAATTTATGAGCATATCAAAATTAAATCACAAAAATAGAAAAGTATTTTCATGAAAAATGATATTTTTTTCTTCATGAGCTATTAGAAATCAATAATAACTTTTCTTTCAATTAGTGCAACACAGAAAAAATTACCCTCAATTAAATAAAAACTGTTAAATATCTTTTTATCGTCATATGCTAAAATTGGTCATATATATTAGAAAATAAATTTAAGAAATTTAAAATATTTTTTATGAATTCTTTTAAAATTAAAGTTTTTATTGTAAATTTGTCAATATTTCCTACTTATAATTTCACTTAATAAACTTGTTACAAAATTATGAAAATTAAAAAATATTTAATATAGAAATTTAAAAAATGTTTGTTTATTTCAGCAAGTTTAATAAATTTATAAGGCATAAATTAAATTTCAAAATGTAATTTCAATCAAAAAGCAATTTATTTATACTTTATGTTCTACACCAATATTAAAAAATCAATTATCGCAGACAAGCATGACCACATCTCGCAACTTTTTGCAATAAACTTTTAATCCTTTGTTTAATTCACTTAAAAAATATATTCCAAATATGTATTCAAATTATAAAATTTATGAATTACGTAAAATTGCTTAATAGACTGAATTCCTGATATTTTTTCATAAACAATTGAGTGGCTTTAGGGCCAACAACTAGATCGAGACCTATAGTTTAAAATGGACATTGAACCGCTACAACAGTCAAGGTATGAGCTCAAAGTAGGATTCGTATGAATATTTTTAAGCAAAGCTATAGATTTTAAAGGGATTTATTACTCAGTGGTCATCATTTGTACACAAGGGCTAATTAGACCATTATCTACAATTTAAAATAACATTCAAACAATTATATACAAGGAAAAGGTGATATTTAAATCACCAAATTTTGAAACCAAAAGCCAGGCTGCTAACCACTCGGCAAGTAATTAGGCTTTAAATAAGGAAACTGTACTATCAATAGTATTAAAAGGCATTGAAAGTAACGAGGAAACTATGAAACAAGTGATTTTTAATGCATTTAAAAATTGTCTGAACACACAGAGAAACATAGAAACTACATTTTATATATCAATGCTTTAAAAAATCTTAAATCAGCCAAAATTAAAATTTCAAATGCTAAACACCCAATCGTTTCTATTCTTTACATTAAAACACAGACACACACATAATACATTATTCATTTATATCATTTTTTTAAAATTAATATATAACCTATTTATCCTCTAAAATATTTCTTACCCTAAGACATGTAAGATTATTTATCTATTATATAAAGTTAACTTATCATATTTAAACTAAAGAAAGTTGCCAAGAGAAAATTTTTCTCAATGAGTTTAAGCACTTAAATATATTCTGATTATCTGATCTGTTTTTATCATAATCATTAACATGCTGACGCACTAAACAGCAGGCTAAATATAATCGGTTCTGCAGCGGTGGATAGAATGACTCAAGACAGTATAAATATTCTCCTGTCTATGAAACGTACTCAAATATTTTATTCTATAATAAATATTGTTGTTGTTAGAACTAAAAGGAGAATTGACCCACGAACTCGTGGATTGAAGACGATGTTAATAATTTAGCTATCAGTCTAGGTAAATATTAAAATACAGATAAATTCGCATCAATCTGAGGTTTGGTCGTTAAGCTAATGTCCCAAGGTATAAAGCAAGATGTTAAGCCATATCACAATGTGCTGACTAAGTTTTACAGAGTGGTAAGTTAGTCATTGAATTTAGTCAATTTGAATTTGTTGGTTGCTTAACGAACATTCTTTTAAATATGATGGGTTGGAGTTTAAATTGGATTCCATACCGATGCGAACAATCAAATTTAGTGCGAAGATCGAATTAATAAACTGCTGTACTGTTACCTGGAAATCAATCATTAATTCTACACCACTTTACATTCATTTTTTACAAATAAAGCAATAATTGACCACAATATATAGCTTAAAGTGGATAAGAAACTAAATCAACACACAAGAAAGAAATCAATGCTGAAGCTTAAGAATATTTTGCTAAAAATACACTTGGGAATTTTTGATTAATCTCAGGAACGTTCTTTGGATATATGCCCACTGTATTTAAATATTTAAACGAATATTTTTTTAATTCCCGGTCGCATTTTTAGAATTAATTCTAATGCAGTACTACTAACAAGGAAAGTGATATAAAATTTTAACAGGGGTACCCAATGGGTATGCAGCCTTTCCTCCGAAACACACACATGGAGAAAAAGAGAGTGCATTCATGCTCGAACCTGGATTCGAACCGGGACCTACTGTTCCGACATTAAAGATGCTATCCTTTCCGCCATCGGAATGCATAAGAATATTCTTAAAGTTAATGGCAAATAATTTTTGAAAAAAATATATTCATTATAA